>PVLD010000158.1:128499-362149 GCA_004027595.1 Dinomys branickii | reverse complement strand
TACTTTTAAGTTTCTAAAAAAAAAAAAAAAGCTATAATCTGCATGTAAAACATGTAAGAGTAATTTTTTAACCCCTCCTTGCCTGGCGTTCCGTCTTTGCAACACCCATGACAACAGACATAACACGTAATTTTTCTCTTGAAATTCTTGTTCCTTGAATTTTTCTAGGTAACACATATGAATTTCATATAAAAACTAAAAAAAACTGCAACTTGGCATAAATGCATTATACAACAGTTGAAGTCTTTTAATGATTGAGTATAACTTTAGATCATATGTGAACACTCTGGTATTCTCCACGAATATGACTGTATTTTATTAAAACAATACAAATGACAGTTTGCTTCTGCAAGTCTACTTTAAGGAATAAGGGATAAATTTACAGATACAGAAGCAATGTGAACGGACCTGAGAGGATGGAGAGCAAAATTTATGCTTCAGTTTTTCCTGAAGGACAGAAAGAAGAATAAAGACAAACTTATTTAAAAAAATAACCTTACTACATAATTTGCAAATTCTTGCATCAACAGATTCACATACCGTGGTACCTTGGTTCACGAACACTTTTGTTTGCGAGCAGTTTGGTTTGCAAACAGAAGTGTTTGGCAAAAGTTTGTTTTTTGTTTGCAAACTCTATGTCGGTGACAAACACAACCGTGGCCATCTTTCTGGCGCAAACACAAATATAGCCGTCTTTTCCAAACTCGCAGAACAAATTAAGTTCTCGAACAGAGGTACCACTGTATTTATATTCGGTTTTACTAAAAAAAAAAGTTAAAAGGTATCAACACATGATATGGTACATAATCAAAATTTACTAGTTTTCTTGAGTGCCCCTCAGTCACGTGCTGTTTATTTCGGTCACGGACTAGTTAAGACAGTTTAACGGTCTACGCATACCATACTTTCATGATCACGGCTCCTATAATAATTTCTTCTGCTTATTCCTAGTTTTTGAAACAATTAGCAAGAGGATTATGTGACTCTGTTTTATTGAGAGGTGGGCAAGTTATGAAAGAATCACCAAATAAATCAGAAGAGTATTTTACTGGCAACCTCAGTATATCAACTAGTAATTCTGAGCAACTTTATTATTTTGACCCTTTCTACTCCCTTGAGAGCCATTTCACAGTCAAGTGTCAATCAATAAGCTATTTACACATTTGGCTCTGCATGGCAAATCAATCTCAGGGCATGGTGCGCCATGCCACTTTCATATACAGCAACGCAGTCTTTGTAAGATCCTCCAGAGACTTTATAGACCGCTGCTATTGCGGACACCAATACCAATAATAGTTAGGGTGTAACACGACCATTTAGCTTTCATGCATGGCTATTAGGATTTCGTGCAAAGGGAAAGAAAGGTGAGCAGAGGTCACACCTGACAGCATGGCACTATCAAGTCTTACGTTTCTACTTCCTGCAATTTTACATGCAATACTCGTATAGCATTTCTCTTGTGGAATCTTATGTGCTATGACATTTTTGCTCCTCTGTGTGTTACCTACTGCCCTTGCAAAGGATGGCGTTGTTCCGTGCCAGCCTGTCTTTTGAAAATAAAAGCTGCTTTTTCCACTTGAGGGACACAGAAAAGGAATGCAAACCCTGTGATCAAAACGGTAATCAAAGTCCTAGTTAATTTAGTTATACGACTTTGGCTGTGGGGCAGAATATCTGTCCTTTGTCATCAACTCTTTTCTTTCCAGCCAAACCAGCTGACCATAGTCAAAGTGATACAAAACACTGTACCCAACACAGAGTACCAGTTTCGCTCTGGTAGTCAAGAGGTAAGAACAATTGAGAGATGGCATGGTGGGGAGACTGTTGTTTGGGAGAAGGGGTGGTTGGGGCTTTGCCTTGGCTTTTCTCGCCATGGAAGAAAGCAAGGAAATAGTTATAGATCAGTCCACTGGCAAGTTCATAGCTGGCTACACTACTTGGAGACAGGACCTGGTCAGAAGAGGCCAATCACTGGGGGTGTGAGCTGGAAGAGTATTTCCTTGTTTCTGGCTCCTACCTTTGTACCTGCTTCCTGGTTAGCACAGGGCGAACAGCTTTCCTCTGCCATGGATTCTGCGAGGCTGTTTCTGCCTCGGAGCCAGCTAACCATGGACTGAACCCACTGAAGCTGTGTGCCAGAGTAACCCTCTCTTCCCGTAAGCTGCGGAGCTCAGGCGCTTTGTCCCAGTTCTGGAAAACACGACTCTCACACACTTGGAGAGGTCAGCAGAGAAAAGGAATGGACTGCACAGGGAACAAAGAAACCCAAGACAAAAGACGACATGGTAGCACAGGCAGGGTGCAGCCATTTTCCAAAGCAACACCAGAGAAACACACGTTCTCACTTTAAAGACAGTCTTATAACTTAAGTTCAGAAAATGTCAACTCATCTTACTTTTAAAGACCCTGGAAATTTTTGTTTTTTAGCAGATAATACATTCTCATTATCTGCTAGGTAAAATTACCCTCCTGCTAAAATCAACTAAAATGCCGTATTAAAAAAAATAGTAGCTTCACTAGTAAGTTATTAAGACAGTAAGAAATACTAAAGACCAGAAACCTTCATGAAAGTGGGAACCCAGACAGGTGAAGAGAACACTACAATGCATGAATCTGATTTTGTTTTCAGGGGAATTTCTCAGCCTGGTAATCTAAGCCCCAACAGGTAACCACGTCAGAGCCTGCTTGGGGTGGGCAACCAACATATCCTCGCTCTCCATCAAAAGAATCACACTCTCTGTCTCCGCTGACTTCACCGTAGTGTTTTTATTTTTCCCTTTGGTTTTTTTTTTTTTTTTGAGACAGGGTCTCGATATGTGGTTTAGACAGGCCTTGAACTTACTATGTATCCCAGGCTGGCCTTAAACTCATGGCAATCCTACTGCCTCAGCCTCCCAGTGCTGGTACAGACATGTACCACCACACCTGGCTCACTGTAATGTCCTAGAAGTATTTATAAAACTTTGTCCTTCCAGAACTTCTGGTTTATAACTCCTCCCTGTACCTCTGGTCTTTCATACTTTTCCATAGACTATAACCATCTTTACATGTGCTCCTCTTCTTAAGGAAATACTAATCTATCTCACATCTTGGAAAGTACTATCTGTTAGAATTTCAGCCACATTGTACAGTTTAAGCTCACAATTTAACTGGGTGATCTGATAAACCTCAAACTAAGTATTCAGTGTTGCCCTAGGCTGGCTGTACCTCAGGCCGAAGTAAATGGAAACTCTTTCTGGAGGAATTTATCTTCAGCTGAGCCTGAAGTTCCCCCCAAAATGTAAGCAACATAAAAATATACTGGAAAAGGAGAGTCAATGAATGCGAGCCAGCAAAAGTTTGGGTGTACGTATTAAAACACCAAAGACATAATGGGAAATGGTATGAAGGACTGATTTTTTTGAGTAACGAGAAAGATTATAAAAATGACCATGCAAAACTAGATGTGAATGTATACCAAATAAAATGTGTTGAAATAAACAAATTAAAATAAAAATTCAGTGGCTGGTTTAAAGCAGATTAGTCACAGCTAAAGAGAGAAATAAAATAATTTGTGCAGGCAGCTAAACAGGCAGTAAGATAAAACTAACAGTTTATATTAAAAAATAAATTATTGATAGTTAATGCTAACCACTCAGCTTTAAAAGTCTCAGTGAGAAACACAGTGACCTCTGAAACTATGAAAGTTAACTGGGAGATATTAAGTAACTGAAAATACATTCATGGAGTAGAACACTGAATGTTGTACAGATAATTTTCTCCATATTAATATTTGTAAAAATAGCATAACTACAGTCAAAACCCCAGAAGGTTTTTAGGGTATTTTAAAATTATTATTTTTTAAGAACTTGAACAACTGGCCAGGGATATAGCTCCATGGTCAAATGTTTGCCTCTGGGTTCTATCCCAGCTCAAGGCCGGCCAGCAACTTAATGAGACCCTGTCTCAAAATAAAATTTCAAAAGTGTTGGGATATAATTCCATGGTAAAGCACTTGCCTAGCATGCGCAAAGCCTGGGTTTGGTACCTGGCAGTGCAAAAAAGAAAAAGTAACAGAAACACCATGTAATCTAGCCATTTGTACAGCTGTCTGAAAGAACTGGAAACAGAATCTCAAATAGATAACTAACACTCCTATGTTCAGTGCAGCGCTATTCACAATAGAGAAGATACAGAAATAATGTAAATTTTCAGAGATGGATGAATGGAGAAAGAAATGCGATACACGTATACCGCAGAATACTATTCAGACTTTAAAAAGAACTAAGTTCTGCAATAAGTGAGAACAGGCATGGACCTGGAGAACATTTTGCCAAGTAAAACGGGCCACTATCTTGCGGGGCTCTCCTTCTATGAGGCCTCTGAAGGAGTCACATTCATAGAATCAGCGGTGGAGCGGCAACTGCCGGGAGCTGGAAGGCAGGGAACCGGGGAGCTCTGATGAACAGGGACAGGTTCAGTCAGGCCAGGCGAGAGGCAGACAGGTCAAAGCCACACTACACAAGGCCAAACGAACCAACAGAAAAACTCAACAGGAAAGTGGGTAAGAGACTCAATAGGAATTTCACAAAGGAAGAGTCTGAAAGCCGGAAATGTGTGCCTCTGCGCTGCCTGCGCCTTTTATTCTCTCTAATCTGTCCCCTGGGGTCTCGCTGGTGCTGGAAGGTCTGCTCCTATTGGGCTGGCCGATTCCCAGAGATGTAACAACTTGCCACAAACAAGCTTTTCAAACACCAACCAACCAATCCAGAGCCAGGGCCCCGCCACCACCTTTGTTGGGCTCTCAGGCCTCAGGATACCCCTCCTCTGATCACCCCAAAGCCGCATACCAACAGCTTGAGACAGTACTACGTCCCAGCGCACACAGAAATGATTCGAATCAGCCAATTCTCAACCAGCTTACCCTGCCTCACCTTTTCTGTCCCAGGGCAACCACAGTAAATTCCTTCCTGTCCTTCTGCCTCCTGGTGGGCCCAAGGGCTGCCCACGTGGTCTCCCACAGTGTGGTTCGTTCCTTTCTCTTGGGGAGGCCAACAAACTATCTCTTTAGTGGTAGCTGTTTTCTAACCGGTTGGTATCACCGTATGATACACTATATTGTAAAAGAAGACCTTCATTAGGAATCAGAGAAAGTCAAATTAAAAATCACACTGGATCATGTTACAGATTGATAATCTTAGCAGAGGTTAAAATATCTCAAAAGTATTGTGGAATATGTGCAATTAGAAAGCTGATTCATTGCGGGGCAGTAAATACTTTTAGGACCGTTTTCAAAAATATATAGCAATGCATGTAAAGTTGAAGACACTACATGTATATTCTAGAAAAACTGCTGTATTTTCAGGAGACATTTCAAAATGTTCACAGCGATGCACTGTTCTCAGCGGCAAAAAATAAAGCTAATGCCTCCCCTATCCATCAAGAAGAGAAAGAAGAGACACAGAAAGGGCTACCGAAGGGTGGGGCTACAACAGACACAGAATTAAACGCAACACTGTGAACGAATTTCAGGAATATAATACTGAATAAAAAATTCATCAAAATACATACAGCGTGACCCCTTTATGGAACGTTCAGGAAGACAGAAAACCAGAAACGACGAGAAACCACAAACATGAAGAGATTACTCTGGAGGCAGGCACGGGAGACAACGAGCAGCAACACAACAAAGGTAATTTTAGTTTTCTTCAACTCGGTGGCGGCTCCATGAGTGTTCATTTAATATTCTTTACACATGACACGTGTTTTATGAACATCCTTTTGCATCTAGTGAGTTTTTTTTTTGAGACAGGGTCTCACTATGCAGTTCAGGCTGGCCTTGAGCTCATTTTGTAGCCCAGACTGGCCTTGAACTCACAACGATCCTCCTGCCTCAGCCTCCCAGCTAGTGAGTTTTTAACATAAAGAATTATTTAAAAAGGAGAGAAAGGATAGGGAGACTGGTTTCATACGAGCAAGGGCGTAAGTCATACCATCTTCACTGGTGTGGGGCTCTGTACCAGTCTCCTGGTCCACCTCCTCCAACGTACCGTGCTCACTGTATGGGCTGTCGCTGCGGAGCAGAAGTAGAAATTTATAAGTCAATTTATAAACCAAAGTGGAGAGAATTTTTAAAGTGAACAACTGGTACTTTAGAAAAAAATCTCAAACTTTTAGGATTTGGGGTTTGTTTTTATTTTGGTCCTGGGAATCCAACTCAGGACCAGGCAGGCGCTTGTGCTGCTGAGCTCTATCCATGGCCCTAAATCTAAAACTTTTAATGGCAAGAAAGTTACTGGATAATCCAAGGATGAAATACTACACAACGTCCCCTGATTTTCTGTTCTATGAGGCTTAATCTCTGACTAGGTTATTTTCTAATTCTATAGGACAGGAGCTAACTTACAGAAAACTGGGAGCATTACAAACCATTGTTCTCCATAGAAATGCAAAGTAGTTCAATTCAGGCAGAAGGCTAGGGATTGCTGCTCTACAAACAGACCAGTTTTTTTATAAATTCAATTCATCATTCTTTTACGAGATAGAAATGGATGGTTCTTCAACTTTTCTTTTGAACCGAATGCAGCATCTTTTCCATCATTTCTTGGTATGTGTTCATTTCATTTTGTACCTGAGTCATTATTTTTACTCTCTTTTAGAACTTACCCTTTAACACTACCACAGTCTCTCCTCAAATATATGCTGATAAAATGTACTGGCCACAAATAAGAGTCTGTCACTACTATAAAAGCTCACTTGTATTGCTGGTGTTAGGGGGCAAGGGTAAGTACTGTATTATTGATTTTCTGTTTAAAATGAGCAATACCCAAAGAAAACACTATGTATAAGCAGGAGGACACGCTACTAATGGCTAGAAGACTATTATGTAGGTTTCTACCCTATTTCGAAGAAGTTGCAACTGCAAAATGTTCTAGAACACAGCACGTCAAATAATATTGATCCGGGATCCATTTGGTCTCTGATAAAATGAGCAAGGCTGCAGAGCCACCCAAGGAGCCCTGATATTTGAGAATGCCACACATGCACCCAGCACAGGCCTTAAAACAAATGATCATGAAAATAAAGTCACAGATCTCAGGAGGGCAGAGCTTTATTCATTTATCTTGCCATAGCCAAGCTTTAGGCAGGAACCTGGACATGGTAAGTACTCAAGTAAAGACTTCTGAATTGGGTTTCATGTGTAAATATACCAGAGAGCTGGAATCTAGCGCGCTTTCGTGTCAGTCTGGAAAGCAGTACTTCTTTTTTTTTTTTTTTTTTTTTTGCGGTACTGGGGATCGAACTCAGGACCCTGAGCTTGCTAGACAGGCGCTTATTCCACTGAGCTATATCCCCAGCCCATGGAAAGCAGTACTTCTAAGAAATATGTAACACTTACTTTTCTTAGGCATCATACTATGGCTTACATAAAACAAAAGTGCTTTTCACCTTTCAGTCACTTGTCCTACTTAATCCTCTGCGAGGAAAGGGGGACATACGGCATCCTCGGCCGAGTCCACAGAGGATTTGCCTGTGTCCGTTGCTAGCTGCTCTCAGACCCTCGCTCCCCAGGCAGGCGTTGGGGCAGCCAGGGAGGATGCTGGGGGAGACCCACGCGGACGTTCAAATGAGGTCCACCTGGTGCTACGGTGTGAACGTGCCCCCTGGGGTCATGCGCTGGAAACCTCATCCCCCAGCTCACAGGCTGAAGGGATCTGGAGGAGCTGTGAGAGCTGATGAGGGTGTGACGAGGTGACGGGCACCATGTTGGAATCGTTAGTTTTTTAAGAAGGGAAGGAGACCTGAGCACACGTCTTCCTTCGCTCTTGCGCCGGAAGCTTTCTACCACGTTATGACCCAGCCAGATGACCCTGGCCAAATGGCGGCACCTTGGTATTAGACCTCCCATCCTCTGCAACGGTGAGATGTAAATTTTATGTGTTTTTCAAACTGAGTTACCCAGTTCTGTAGTATCCACCACAGCAACAGAAACTGGCGTAAGATACCGTAGGCTGCGTCCAATGACTACTAGCCACCTGGCAGGCTCAGCAGCTTCTCCTGTTTGGCAGAATGCTTACAATAAATGAAAGAAATAATATGCACTGCGTGTCCAGGACGTAACAGGGGCTCAAGGAATTGCAGCTGCTTTTACAGCACGATTTCGCTGAAACTGCTTGAAACTCACACAGTAAATATCAAATAGTGACCACAAACTTTTTAGAGTTTCTTATCTTTGGAATTATTCAACTGAAGATACAGACTTCCATTTTATAGTTCCATGGGAGGCGATCATCTGCTGTATTTAAAAAATTTTACTGCTACAATATATTAATATCATGAATTTGTTAATAAATGATGCAATCCTTGGGGGAAACTGAGGAATGAGTTTGCAGAACCCAATGTCAAGTGTAGCCACGGAGCATAGTATTCTCACTTGCTTCAAATGTTACTGCTGCTGCTTTTTTTTTTTTTTTTAAACTGGAAGCAGTGGTGGGGTCTAGACACTTCTTTTTCCTAATTCCACTGGTATTTGCGCTTCTACATTATAGATATATGTGTGTGTGTAATTTTATTTTACGTTTTCTTTTTTGGCAGGGCGACAACTAACATTCTTGGACTCACCAGTAGTCATCTCCAGCCATACACTTCTCATAAACAGGGCCGTCCAGTTCTTTGGAGTCTGGGAAAATGGCCTCGTGGTGCACGATGATCGTCTTGACAATTTCGTTCACGTGTGCCTGGCAAGACACTTGGTCCTGTATTTCTGGGACGGGCATCAGCGTCGGGCCAAAGCAAATGGCCAGGTTGTAAGGGTCCATCATGTTCTCATCGCTGTACTGGGAAAGACTTGGAGAGGGGGCAAGAATGAAGTTACAAAGGAACGAGAGGACAAAGAAAGAAAACAGGTTTCGTAAGATAGTTCATACTCTGAAAACAGGGCTTTTACTGTTAGAATAAAATGATATACTGGTTATCTTGCCAGTCCCCAACCTTTTCCACAGCGCGTAGGTTGCAGAGGTGTGGAATGATTCAACAAACGACCTAGATCCCTGGCACTCGCAGCTCACAGCAGGGGTCACCCTCCCACGGGAACCCAAGGCGGCTGCTGGCCTGACAGGAAGCGGGGCGCAGGTGGTGATGGGAGCCATGGGGGGGGCTCAGATCCTGCTGTGCGCCGCAGTTCCGGACAGGCCACCCACTTGTACTGTACAGGGACCCCTGCGCCATCACACTTAAAGATGACCCTCCAAGGAATGTGAAATGACTTATGATCTTCAACTTGGTAGGGCCTAAGAGGGGAATCCAGGTGCCCTTGGGTTAGTGAGGTGGCACTTCTCTAAGTCATGAGAGAGTTCATCAACGAGCCATGCCAGTGGACATCAGGATCAACTGGACGGTGTTTGTCGGTAAATTTTATTCTCAGACTCTAAATTTGGGGGAAGACAGTATGATTTCCATAGAGCTTTATAAATGTCTTCAATAAATTTGTCCTCACACCTCTCAAAAATATCTTACATTTCAGTTTTCTCCAATAAACCCTGAGGAAAGTTTAGGGGAAAACAGAACCCAGTTTCTTTTTAACTCTTGAAAGGGAATGAAGAACAATTCCAGGCTTTATAATCTGTTTTTGGGTAAATCTACCAACACCAGGTGACAAGAAAAGACATTCAAAGTGAAAGAGGTGGGGGGAGACCTCAAGTATTTCTATTGGGGCAGGCAGACCTTAGGGGAGATTTCCAGTATCTACCGCTAACTGTAAACAAAACATAATGGACGTTTACGAAATACTTTTACAACTCAGAATAAGCCAGCTCTTCCCCGCAACGCTTCTAACACACGGGCATGCTATTCCAGGGAGAGCTTAGGAGCATCACCTCTCAGAGGATAGAATGTCAGTCTCATAGGGAAATGTAAAATGCAGGGGAACAGGTGACCCATGGAGGTGAAAAAGGAGACCTAACTACCTTTGTAAGAGGAGACACCAAGGAACCGAGCAACCACCTGGCTCAGCGTTTAACCCCTTTTCAGAAATGAGATAGTCTAGAAAGCAGAGAACACAAAAGGATAATTTCTACAGCTAACGTATGTCCCGCCTTTCTGCCGTTTCTCACATGTGCAATCTTACAGAAAATTCAGGAGAGCAAACGATCATGTTACACATGACCTTGAAAATGACAGCAGGCGCGAGAAGTGAGATTTGGGATAAGAATGGTCCAGTTTTCAAGACACACTGGAGCTCAGCAGGGAGACTCATACTTAATGTTTCTAGGTCACACATTCAGTGCTGGCTTGAAGAGACAAAGTCTGATATAATAATATTATACCTCCCAGAATGCAGGAGGCCGAGGCAGGAGGATTTTGTAAGTTCGAGACCAATCTGGGCTACAAAGCAAGCTCAAAGCCAGTCTGAACTGCATAGTGAGACCTTGTCTCAAAAGGGCACACACACACACAAAATTCCTGAATTTTGGTTTTACAATGACAAATAGCTAGTATCACTCCCTCTCCTCAGTGCTGGAGATTGAACCCAGGGTCTCCCACATGCTAGGCAAGCGCTCTCCTACTGAGCTACATCCCTAGACCCTGATCTCTCTTTTTAAACTTCCTGCTCAAGCTCCTGACATGGAAGCTGGGCCTGTGTCCTTGCAGGAAGGCAGGTGGGGACAGTGGGGGGACATTTTTGAGCAGAGCCACTGCAGCTGTCTGACTCGGCGGTGTGTTTGCCATTCTGTTGAAATTCCCAGTGAATTCTATTCACGTTTTCAGAACTTGCTACTTAACAGGCCACTCTTCTAATCCACGGGGTTTCCCTGGTTCCCAGTGGGTTTGCTTGGGTGTATCAGGGAAATATGCCAGCAACAGGGTGGAGAGGGCCAGCAGAAACAGGGAATCCCACAGCGGGACTGTGGGACAGCATACTGAAGGTGAAGAAGGCGAGCTCCTGGACCTTCACAACCGCCTGCGCAACGCAGACACACTTAAAGGTAGAGATGTGTGACGTCTATGTACCCTCAGCAGTTTGTACTCATCTTTCCAGATGCTGCTTAGTTGTAGCAGTGAATGCTGGGTAAACGGGTTCCTTCTGTCATCTGGGGATGTTTTGGGCATCGCAAGGGGAACAGCGGAGCCCCGCCCTGTTTGGGGTGCTCCAGCATTTCCTTATTGTACAATGCTTGGGTGCCGGGGCCAAGCTAACCTCAGCAACAGTCTGCAGGGTTATAGTACATCTCCCTGACTCCTGAGTATGCAAAAGCTCCAGTGAAACACAGATGAGAAAATAGCCCATGTTTAGGAAGGGAGGCCCCAGGCCAGAAGAGAAGGCGGTTCTCCAGTTTGTTCTCTCTCCCTGGGTGTCTTTAATTTCCAGCTGCCTAACCGAAACATTGCATGGCAGGGGACTCCTGGAGAGGATATGGGAAAGATATTCTTAGAGCCCGTGTACCAGGAAGAAACATAATTTAAAAAAATCAAGTTGCCTAAACCAAAACAGTAAAGCTTTTCTTTTCTTTTCTTTTTTTTTTTTTGTGGTACTGGGGATCAAACTCAGGACCCTGCGCTTGCTAGGCAAGCGCTTATTCCACTGAGCTATATCTCCAGCCCAGTAAAGCTTTTCTTAAAAAAAAAAAAAAAATGCAGTGCATTTAAGACATCTCATTTTAGTTAATAGTCTAGAAATGTTTTCTTTTTACTGTGGCAACTTTTCAGAAATTCTTTTCTGGATCTGTGTGTATATTTCATTTATGATTCCTTTCCATCTCCACTACAACATTGAAAATCAAAGAGATTTTCTGCGATGAAAAAGTGGTGTGAGTCATTTATGACACTAACTTTGGATGGAAGATGAAAAAACATGTTTTCCTGGGAAGCACTATTAGTAATACTGGGGTATTTCTGCATTTATGGCCAGCCGCATTTGTGTTATCTGAGGAAGTGCTTTCACCTGTCACACAAAGACCTTGATCTGCTGAGGAAAGACGCACCTTTAGTCCATAGTCAATCAGTTTTTTTCCTTTGACCCTGCTGACAGATGGAACCCCATGTACATTTCATAGGACCCAAGAACACAGACAGAATTTGGACGCGCGTCTTGTCCGAGCACGAGGTTACTTACTGATTGAGGAAGGCAAAGAGGTACCTCATCACTATCAGGACCGACTTGGGCAAGGTCAAGAGGAGTTTGCGGATGTGAAGCGCCCTCTCATAGAGATTTTCTATTCCTGCAGACCAAACATGACACGGTCAGGGTCCTTTAACTCCTACATTCAAAGCAGATCACTGCAGCACACGTTATAGGAAAACATCTGAACATTCAGCAATTACTCTGCCCTTGGTTAAGATGCAATGGTAACCAATACAGCATACCAGCGATTACGTGGGTGTGCCCCCACTTCTGAGGGCACTTCCCTGTGACTCCTCTCTGACTGCCACGGTCTTGGCCTTGAGAAATTCAGTCTTCTGGATTTAAAAATAATTTTCCCTTGCTGCTAACTCTATAAATTTCCCATCTGATACTGTTTCAACACCTTTTTGCTTTTCTACCTATAAACCGAAGAAGCTTTCTGGGGAAGAGCACTTCTCCCTGACCAATATTCATTACTTCATCCTATCTTCTTTATTGCATCTATGCCTACGGTCCAGTATGCGCCAGGTTTTGAATCCTTTCTCAAAACGACCACAGTATTTTACTTCCATGACCTTTTACCTTGTGTATTATTTTTTCATCAACTTTTAAAGACAATGTAGGAGACACTGCCAGGTTCAGCACTACAAATGCATGATACAGCTGCCGCATCACTGAAACTGTTTACGATCACTTATTTCCCTGCTCCACATTCCTTGTGGGAGGGAGACCCTTGAAAAAAGGAGTCCTAGGGAGCACTTTATAGTTTTATTTTCCCTCTTGGTTAAGAATACAAGTCCTCCAAAATATCTCAGTACTGATGCACTCGTGAGGCAGCAGCAAAAGGTTTACAACTACTGATCTATGACGTGAGCAGTTACATATATTCACAGTGTCTTCACGTCTGTCACGGAGCTCAGGGGGAACAGCAACTCTGCACACAAGCGGCAGGGCGCAGGCTGTCACCCCACCGGGCAGAGCAAGGAGAGGCTGCGGTTAAGTGGTTAACCCGGGGCAGCCGGCTGGAAGGAGCGGAGCTGGGCCTGCAACCTCTGTCTTCTGTTTTGTAAGTGTTTTTTTCTTGACTTTAAAGTATATTTATAAAGTATTGCTTTGAAGACAATAAACATACATTTCAGAAAATATTCCTGAAATTCCCCATAATTTCATACCACTGTATTTGTTCCTAATTGCTGTTGAGACACTGATGAATCCTAGCAGGAAACCCTTGGTCCTTAGCTTCTGATGCCGCAGGTAATTGATTCTACTCAGGTTCCCTCTGTGTTTTGTGTTTAACTTTCTCCTACCCACGAAGGCAGCCAGCCACCAGCAATTTCTATGCGGCTCTTTTCAGGGGCCATCTCACCCAATCTCACAGGCAAAACCATCAGCCCCGCCCCCCCATGGCATCTTTCTCCACGTTCCTCCCAAGTGTGGGGAAGTCTGGCTCTCCCCGCCTCTGGATAGCTCAGCGCCAACTCCCTCGAAAGTCAGTGCTGTTCGACTCTGACTTGGGTTTGCTAGGGTCAGTTTTTAAAAATGCTGATGCCCAGGATTCTTTTATGCAGTCAAGGTTAAAACTACTGCCTTAATGCCTTACTCATTTAACTGGGATTTGAAGTGCTGGTTCCAGCTGCATTCCACTTCTTACCAAACTGGGCATTTTATTTTTTCCCTCTGCACAGCTAAAAAGGTACAGAAAATATACTAGGAATATTCTCGTTCAACCACAGATCAGTTTGCAAAATACCAAAGAATTTATCAGGTTTCCTAGGAAAGAAGACTTAACCACTTACCAGTCCAATTGATAAATTGCACATTTTCATTAATTTTTATAAGATAATATAACAGGAATATAAAAACGATAATTTTATCATATTTATTCAATGCAAGAACTGGCTGATTAGCTGGGTGTGGTGGCACACACCTGTAAACCCAGCATTTGGGAGGCTGAGGCAGGAGTATCACCGTGAGTTCAAGGCCAGTCTTGGGCTACCAACTGAGTTCCAGGCCAGCCTAAACTGCATAGTGAAACCCTGTCTCAAAAAGACAAACAAAACAAAACAAAAGACCCAGCTGATTGAACTGACACCTGCCTGAGCAACTTTAGGTATAGTCTGTATGTAAACAAACACACAGCCTGAATGGTGCTCACAGTAAACTGTCACATGGTGTAAATTCCCACCTTTAAGCGTGCCGTTGTTGGCTCAGAAAATGTGATTTCAGCAACTCTTCAATGACAGCATAAGTAAAATATTCCTGTAACACTTTTATTCTTTAAATATCCAAAGTGTAACTTTTTATAATAACTGTGACTGTAGTCACAATGAATTTGATACATTATAGTCAGTTCTTTTATTTGTAAAGTATTTTAAACTGGAAAAAACTACTATGGACAAGGTAGGTTAGGGTCACACCTAATAACCGTAAGTATTTTGTTTATATACTGTCCAGCCAATGTCTTTTTTCCTGAAAAAAAGAGTAAGATGCTTTTAAGAAAGTTATTAAATAGTACATCCATTCACTCAAGCTACACCGGAACTCAATCCTTATGTTATCAAGATTTGGATCCATTTTACTTTCTTAGTCCTAACAGGATCAAAACATGCTCTCTGTGATAGGTACTTGGGACCCCACACTAAAAAGAGTGAAGATAAAACACCTGTAGATAACATAACGTGTGAATCGTTGAGAATTTAACAGAAGAATTACATCAATACTATGTATTTACACATAGCTTGATTATTAGTTTGTATCAGAAAGTAAGTGGTTCAAAGTTCATTACCTAAAATACCTGACTGCTTAAAAAAGCACAATGGCTGTGGCTTTATGTTAAAGAGCAAAAAGATAATTTGGAACATCTGTTTCTAGAAAACACATCTGTTTCCAGAAAACCTATCTTTCAAACTGAGAGAGCAAAAAAACCAAAAAGCCCTTAAAGGTGAAATTATACATACTGTCATCCATTCTTAAAAATACTGAAGCTTATTAGCATGTATCCCTTTGCTGATTCTGAAAAGGGCTTTAATTTAAATTCCAGATTCTCACTTTTAGTATCTCAGTTTTTGGTCTTTCTTCCCCTTTTTAAAAAAATCTTTTTCCTCTACTTCTTCCTCAGACCCACGTTCCATCTTCCCATCTCCAGTCAGTTCTAAACGTAGTTCTTCTTCCTTGTAAAGGTAGTTTCAGTATTTACACCAGCAGCATTATTCATAGTCAAAAGGTGGAAACTGCTCAGATGTTCACAGATTAGTGAATAGATAAACGAAATGTGTGACACATACACATGAACATTATTTGGCTTTAGAAAGGATATTCTAACATATATTACAACATGGATGAGCCTTAAAGACAAGTGAAATAAACCAGCTACGAAGAGACAAATATCACACGACTCGATTTCTATGCAGCACCCAGACTACGCACATTTACGGACACACAGAGCAGAACAGGTGCTGAAAGGACCTGGGCGAGGGGGAGATGAGGGGCTATTTTTTAATGGGTAAAGAGCCTCTGTTTGGTAAAAAAAATGTTCCTGTGATAATCATGATGGCTGCACAGGAAGGTAAATGTCCTTAATATCCCTCAACTCTTCACTTACAGCAGTAAATTTTATATCCGGTATCTTTTGCCACACACACACACACACACACACACACACACACACACACACCCCCAACTGAAGGGTCTGTGGGATGCTAATGAAAGACTCTGGAGTGAAAAACAAGAGTAACATAAAAGGAGTGATACCAAAACGACAACTTAAAACTGTGCGAGGCAACATACATCCTCTGTAACTACAGTAAACGTAAGTCAAAGCGAAGGAGAACCGCTGGCATTTCTGAAGCAGCGGCCAACCTGCCCGCCCCGTCCTGTGAGCAGGACGAGACGTTACATTACCCGGCTGGCTTGCAGCGTGCGTTCTGCAGGAGCTTTGCTCTCGCACAAAGGACTCATTCCCTCTTGAGTCCAGTTAGTGGGTCAAAATTTACGGCTGCTCGTGACACTCTGCCTAATGTGCAATCTAGCTGGCAATTCATGATCCTTCAGTTTCACGGTGGATGTAAGGACAGATCTTCCCCTCAGAGAGGCTGACAGTAAGGGAAGTCAGGATTTTATCCGGGTGTCTTTTAATCTAGGCTCCGCTTCCACAATTCAGGATCTGGTGTCATTAGGTAAAAGTGGCATTCATTCAGTCTCGGTCACACGCTCAAAGCTGCCAGGACTCAGCTATGCCCTTTTTCCACAGCAGCATCCCAAGTTCACAGCAGGGGATTGTGTCAGTTCCATGAAAATGTCTGTGAGAAATTCACCATAAAATGCAAGGTGCTTCACACAAGGGCATAAAGTTCATATGGCCAATCCCCTGAAAATTTCCTTTCTCCAGAAAACAAACGGTAGGTCACAAGATGCAAGTTCGTACTTAAGTAGGAAGACAGGGAAAAGAATGTCTTTGGTGACCACACTGAGAAACCACTTACTTAAAAGCAGGTATGCAAATCTTCTGAGCTCTAGAGCCTAACTACCAGTACTCAAGCTGAATTTACTCATCCCACAACATTTGAGGTTCACTCTAACAATATCAAGGCGTTAACCAACCGCATGTAGGGCTAGTGTGTGGCATGTATTTCTGTGCAGACAGAAAAGGCAGAGAGAAGCGGCGGATGTTCCAGGACATGCGGATGCACCTTCCGTGCTCTTTGACAGGAGTCAGCAGTCACTCTCCAAGGCAAGAAATAAATGCTTGGAAATCTCTGCGATTGACTAGTAACAGACACTTCTGCGACTCAATCCACTGCTTTCTCTTCTAGTTAAAAAGCAGCCCTACATAAATAAATAAGTAAATAATGTTTCCTGTTCTGGTGATTTATCATTGAGGTTAGTAGAGAGACTGAATTTTAGCCTGCCATGCTTTACCTGTTCAGCTATTCAGGGTATCAACATTTGTAAAATAAAAAAAATTGTGAGAACATTATTATAAGTCATCTGGATTCTTTTTTTTTTTTTTTTTGGTACTGGGAATTCAACTCAGGATCTTGTGCTTGTCAGTCAGGCGCTTGTGCCACTGAGCTATATTCCTGGCATTGTAACTCATCAAACAGAAATTTAGAATTGAGGGAGACAACCACCTTGTATGTCAACAGAGTTGACAGAAATTTTAATAACAATTAGATATATTACAGCACAAGCAGAAGAGCTCAAAAGCATTTTTCATAAAATAATCAGAAGTGGATGAATAGATACACGTGCTGAGAGGCGTATCACAGTCTTCTGTCCGATTACCAAATCCCTAGAAACAACCTGCATGTCTAAAACTGGGGGACTTATTACACAAACGAACCAGTATACAGACACCAAAAGCCGAATTCTGAAAAATGTACACAAACCTAAGAAGATGTTAACATCAATGAATTAAATAAAAGGTTTACAAAGAGTTAGTATGGCACGATATAGTTCTATTTACAATTGCCTTACTGCAATATAATCCATATACCATATAATTTACCGATTTAATTATACAATTCAGTGATCTTCAGTACACTCTGAGCTGTATAGCCTCACCTCAGTTAATATTAGAATATTATCATCACTTCCAAAAGAAACTTCATAGCCACCACCATATGCTGCGATATCAGTTTTGGTATGATATGATACAGTATGATACCAGTCTTTATTATGATTATGAAGGAGGTGTTCATACACACCATAGAATACTGTCTGGCAATAAAACCCAATGAAGTACTAATATATGCTATAACATGAAGTACCAATACATGCTAAAACACTGTGTTTACTTAAAGCCAGGCACAAAAGAACACGGATTGTATGATTATATTTACATGAAATGGCCAGAACAGGCACATATGGAAAGATTAGTGATTGCCTAGGGCTAGGGGTGGTGATAGTTACAGGTAAATGGAAAGTGAGTACTAATGTTTGCTAACTGGAGTTTCTTTGGGGATAATAAAAATGTTGTAAAGTTGATTTTGATAGCGGTAGCATAACCCCACGAACAGGCTAAAATCCCATGAATAGTACTCTTTAATGAACGAATTTAATGAGAATTATATTGAAACCTGCTTTTGTTTATTTATTTATTTTTTGTACTAGGACTCAAACTCAGGACCTCGTGCTTGCCAGGCAGGTGCTTATGCCACTGAGCTATATCCCCAGTCCTGAAACCTGTTTTAAAAGTACATAGATACATACAGAAAAACTGGGAAGATACTAAAAAGTTAACATTTATGTGCAGAGGAATTATGATTTGTTCTGTTTATAGTTTTCCACAGTGATCACATATTAATTTCATAATAAAACAATTATTTTTCTTTATTTAAAAATGTATTTATTTTTATTAGTACATGTTTCAATTTTAAGGTATAATAATGGTATTATATTGTATATGAACATACAATATATTGTTTACTATGTATAAAATATATACACACCATTATTTCTCTCTGGATGGCGGTATGATAGGGTGATAGTATTTTGTTCTGTGTACTTCTGTATATTTCTCACGTATTTCACCATGACTACAGATGGTTTTGTGGTGCGCAATGTGATAGAGGAAGAACTCCCAGAATCCTTCACTTCCAGGGCTATCAGTGAGACGATGGCTGCGGGACGGCACAGGGTTCAGGTGGATCGAGTGAAGCCGAGAAGTGAGACTTTTCAAAGGGGGGGGGGTGACTGATTACATGGGCTTCACCATATTCCGTCTTACAGATATTTTCTTTAACATAAAAGGTAAAAAGAAGGTATGTTACAAACAGTATGGATAGTAGAGCTCCATGTTGCCTTCAAAAAAAGCTGTGTGCACAAGGATATAAAAACAGCCGAGAAGGAAATGTGGCCAAAACCACTGGATCTCTTTAGGCGGTAACGTTGTGAGGGGCGCTATTCCACCCGATCTGCTTTGGTGTGTTTTTCAAGTCTGCTACAAGGACTTGAAGGTTGGTTTTGTCATAGGAGAAAAAAAATCTCCTATAGAAATATTTTCTCATGTCTAAGTAGTCACCTAAATAATAACATGCTATGCAAAATGAAGTGCAAATGTTCCATCTCGGCTCAAAGCTCTGAGGAAGCCTGGAAAAACCATGAATTACTTGAGTAATTACTTGGATTTACGCCTTCGGGAATCTCAGAGCTGTGATACATGGACGTGTTGGAAGCTGCCCAGACTTTGTGGGTATGACCTGGAGCATTCACAAAACCATTCATAAAGGAGATTTAAAAAAAAGCAAACAACAAGAAACCGGACAACTCTTGGGTAAGAAATTAATAAATTTGTCATTGCCCATCTAGACTGCCCTTGATTACACCATGTTTTCATCCAGATAAATGATCTTCCGAAATAAATTTGCAGTGAATTGGGGGATGGATATTGTTCATTTTAAAAATGAATGCTGAGATACATTCCTCATCTTTATTATATATTTGTAAGTTTCCAAAGAACGGGGTTATTTAGGGGCACAAACATGGCAGGATAACTTTGTGTGCGTGCAGACACACACACACACACACACACACACACACACACACACACACTGGGGGAAGAAAGTCTTTGCCCCAAAAATGCAAAAATAGGAAAGCAAAAGGCAGTGGGTGTTACAGGGACTTATATCATCTTCTAAAAAAAATAAAGAGTTTTTTTTCTATACACAGTAACTATCTCATGAGATTACCTTAACAGGGAAAACCAGACCCAATTATAGCAATGCAACAACATGACATGGGTAGAAACAGTCTATCACTCTGAGGTCTGTCTCCCCTAAAATTTCTCATTCCCGATGTTTCCATCATAAAACTAACTTAGGCTGCCCTTTCTCATGAGTATCTTCTCTTTTCTGCCAGCTTTTAAACCTCCTCAATGGAGGAATGAAGTCTGTGAGTCTTTGGAATTTTTTGCATATTGCAGGCAATCTACTAACTTGATTCAGTCATCAAAATCATGTGGTATCATTGTAGTATCAGTGAGGGGATATAGTAATGAATAACATGTTATGCCATTCTCAATCAATACTGGGAATCTAGGAAAAAATGTAAATACACATGTCATGTTGGTGAAAGCAAATTCTTGCCGTGAGATAAATCAGTAATAGGAATCCCATCTTTTTAAGGATGTTAGAGTTTAGAAGGAAAGGGATTATTACATGAAGGAGGTATTATACAAGGAGGTTATTAGTGCCAATGAGTTCTTGAAAAAACCATCCTACCTACACTAAAAATAAGACAGACACAGAAAAATACGGTTGACACAAGCAGCTCAGCACCTATGAAACTCTGGAACCAGAGTACTAACAAAAACATTAACATTCTATGAAATATACTGGCATAGTTAAATCTTAATTGGGCTGTACACTTCTTTGCAGCCTTGAATTTGAGGTACAGATTCTTTCATGGTATAGATTTTGAAGGGCATTAATTTATAATAGACTATTTTTATCCAAGTTAATTCAAAATTTATTAATTTGCATTACTCTATTGTTTTAATAAAGGGGAAAATGTTGTGTGAGTGTCTTCATTTGACAGGCACCGCCTTCCGGCAAGTATCTCAAGCCCCATCTTCCTGAAAGATACCTCGGCACATCTTCTGTTTTCTCCTATGGTCTATATATGTTGCTGAACCTGACTTTCAATGTGAGAAAGCTTGACTTTGTTAAAAAACATGTAACATGTTAGAAAAAAACATGCTGGGGTGACTACAACTTCTAGATTCCTAAATGCAGCTGAAGGAATCGTGTCAGAGAAATACACGACTGCCAGAACAGATAGATTGGTAAGAGGGTAAACCAGGTTACCTGTTTGCAGTGGGAACAGCTACAAAGTAGTAAGAATGCCAGCCAGCAGCACTTACCAGGCTTACTACAGGGGGAGGCACGACGTTAAGCAATTTAAGTGGATTACTTCCCTTATTCTTCATGCAGACTCCATGGAGTAAATGCAGAGACAGCTACTTAATGAGATTAAGCATTCATCTTTGCCCAGATTTACAGAGCTGGTAAAGCTAGGATTTGAACCTAAATACTTCTGACGCTATGGCATCAGTTATTAATAACCACAGTGAAGCAGTGTTTCTCATTCATAAATGATTCCCTAAAGGTAACTGGCAACGAAGCCCAATGTTCTTTAACTGCCACTGCTTGTAAACATTACAGTTGACAGAGACCCAGAAAACCACTAAGTGTTGTAGAGTACTTATTTAGCCAGACTTAACTTATCTAGCTAGGACGCGAGGGAACTTGGACATGGCCAAAGGAGAATTCCAGCAGAGTGACACCTCCTTTGCAGCTCTTGCCAGCTAGGTCGGAGGTCCGCTGTGATGACTCAGGTTATGCAAGAACCTTGGAGCGGACGGAGGTCCGCTGTGATGACTCAGGTTATGCAAGAACCTTGGAGTGGACGGAGGTCCGCTGTGATGACTCAGGTTATGCAAGAACCTTGGAGTGGACGCAGGGCACACTTAGGTTCCACACCGGGTATGTGGGTAGCTGTGCAGTTGATACCAACTAAAGACAGGACTTTAGGCACAGATGCTAACGTGAGAAATTCTGATAGACTCGCAAGTCTTCACTTTACTTGTATTCTATGTAACATTGATGTGCTGAGCACCTACTATGCCCCTGGAATTAGGTGTGGTGAGTGCTAGGGCTGTGGAACCGAGTAAGCCACCATGATCTCACAGGTCTGTGGTGCTAACGCAGGCGTGTTAGCAGCATGATCCATGCCAGGTGCTCTTCCTGGTACGTGTACTAACTCATTCAGTTCTCACCACCCTGGAAGAACAGACTGATGTTCTGCCTGTTTTATTACTGAGGAGGCAGAAGTGCAGGGAGTTTAATAAACTCGCCTGCAGTCTCACCGCTGGTGAGCAAGCAGTGGAGCTACGGTTTGAACTTGAGCTGCTTCAGTCCAGAACCCATGTTCTTGACCTCTTCCCTCAGCTCCCTCTCTAGTGGAAGGAGACAGAGGAAGTAAAACATTATAATGTAGGGTAATCAGAAAAATTAGAGAGATAGGAACACTATGGGGTATTAGTAGGAGAGACAGTGATTAGCTCACTTGCAGTGGTGGGGAAGATGGTGCTCTGGGAGAAGTTCCAGTTCGGCTATATCTTCCCAGCAGATCTCCCCGGCTGTGAGGCGGTAGAGGAAGTAGCCTGAGCAAAGGCATGGAGGTGGAAAGGGCCTCGCCCGTGTGCACTGTTATATGGCCCTATGTATTTAAATAGCACCAAAAACACGGTAGGGAGGCAGGAGATGGCTGCACAGCAGCAGGAAGACATTAGGTAGAGAGAAGGATCAGACGCAGAAGAAGTTCCATTCTACAAACTGGCCATACCAAGGAGTGTCAGAAACACTGAGACAGATTTCAAATGGGAAAGAGCAAATACTGTTGCTCCCTGCTTTGAACTTAGTTGTGTAGAGGACGCAATGGCACAGACTGGGGTTTGTGGAGGGAGGACAAAATCTAGAACTCAGGAATTCGTTTAAGAGATTCTAGTAGCTACAGGGAGAAGCCAAGGTAATGTGGACGGAGAAGCAGGCAAGAGAAGAGAGATTTCTCTGCAGTCAAGGCACTGGGACTTGCAATCCAGGCGATGGGGGGTGGGGCAGGGTTTTCTCCATCAAGAGTAAAGCCTGGTTTTTATGAAAACCTGGATGGTTGAAGTCAGCCCTAGACTTACCTGGCAACTTGGACTTCGAGGGCCACTGCAATTTCAGAGTCACTGAAGCTACTGCGCTTAATAATTCATTCTTAGTATGTTCTGTTGGGTACTGCTCCAAGACCCCACTGAGAAGCCGCAATGCTTTACTTTGCTGATGATTACTGGTTTTGTAATACATCATGCACAGTCCCAGAGCAGCTCTGCCTATGAGCTGGGGGTGCCCACTGACAGATAACTGCTACCTGGTATTCCTGTACCTTAACAATCCCTTATCTCATTTCACCTTATTTCTTGAACTAACATTCAAAGATGAGTAATTTAGTCTGCTTCTGAAACTGGTTGAGAAAAATAAAAAAACAAAAGCCAAAAAGACTCCATTTCCATGCTTATAGCTTTTTCTTCTCTCTTAGGCAGCTGGCACCTGCCTTTCTGCCTCACTCTGGCAACTAAGCGGTCAGCTACCGGTCCTATGGAGCCTGGAGTTGGTCAGCCTGAAGCAAAGCCCACTCCGCTATGGGTGAGGCCATAGCTGGAGGGTGACTCATGCTAGATCCAGAAAGAAAACAAATGGCCTCAGAAATAGGGTGGTAATGGGGTGATGGAGGAGTTCGTGGAGGAGGATGGCTATCTTTTCCAGGAAGTTGGTTAGTGAAGTAATTCTGGTGGAAAAGGCTGAGAAAAAAAATCTACTTACTGATACAAGAAATCAGATCATTAAATCTTTCCTTAGGAAAGAGGGGGTTTTCCAGCCCACGGAAATAGAGCTTCAGAACGCCAGCCACTGAATTAATATCATGGTTGCTCTGGTCATCAGCTAGAGGATTTTCACCTAGGGGAGAAAAAAGCATTTAGATATACAGGGCTTCTCTGTGTTTATTTTTCCTCTCAAGAAATATGTGTGTATACATACACACACACACACACACACACACACACACACACACACTGCTATTCCTACATATCCTACATACACATGAATCTTTTAATTATGCTTTATGAAAGATTATATGGTACTAAAATTAAAATAATTGGTTTAGATATTCCATCCCATGATTAACCTAAAAATGGTTAGCTAAAATAAACTTTAGAAAAATCTTATGCTACCAAATACTCCCTTCACAAGTTGCCCAAATCTTAAAACAAAATATTGTGGCATTTATAATTTTACCAAACTTTTTTTTGAAGCTAAAATTGGTAGTAGTTTGACAGGACTTCAAGAACTACATTCTATGTCTTATCCTACTGGGAAAAAGACACAATAAATGCCTGTCTATTTATGTTATATGGGTCAGTAAAATTTATTAAAAATATCAAGTATTAATTGTGAATGCCTACAGTGCAGTAACAGGTGTTTCCCAAAGAAGCATGCTGGTATTCACAGTACATTTGAAAGTCACCTTGAACAGAGGGACATTCCGAAATCTGGTGGAGGAATTTGGAAATGGACTTTTAGTGGTATCAAGGCATTTGTATGAAAAGTGGCTATTAAAAATGTGTCACAACTATGAAATAATGTTTTTGTGGTAAGCAGTTTTAAAATACTAGGCAGCTACACTGCTATTCCATCTTTCTGAGAATGAACCTGAGATAAAATCTTTTACAAGGCCAGCATAATATGATTTGAATAGCCTTAAACCAAACTCCATTTTTAAATTCACCAGTCTACGAAAATTCTCAGAGAGTGTGCACTGGATTTTAACATACTGCTTGCCTCTAAGGGCACTTTTTTTGTAGAGGGACCCCTTGCCCCTAGCGCAGGAAAATATTTAACATGAACTCGCCAGATTTATTATTGTTGTTCCTTTGCCTACTGTGAGAAAACCATACCCAAAGGTATTGTAAGCAAATAAAAAATACAGGGAAATTTCCAAGGAAAAATAATAGCGCCCTCATCCTGCCTGTTGTGGCTGGCACAGAACCCTGACGCTTCACCACACGTCCTCTTGTCATCTCGAGCACAGCCATTGGGGGGGCACGCTTAGCTACTGAGGGGATGCAGCTCTGCTCTAAATACCTACTGGTCAGAGAACCTGGGCCAGGAAAAAATAACGTGGCCCCCGCTGAGCTCTGCAAGGAAGGCTTCAAACGTTAGAAGGTTCTGCACCACACCGAGGAAATGGGGCAGAGAGGAGGAAGTAGCTCTTCTCCATGGGATGAGCACCCTGCACTTCTGCCTTGACTTCCAAACTCAGGAAGGAAGGTAGAGATGTACGCAGGAGAGGATGCCATATAGATTTTCATATTTGGAGAGCATTTATAACTGACAGCTACCATGAAAGAGCTTGGCGTTTTCACAGATTATGTCTAATCCTCGTAATCTGCAATTACGCAGTTGGGCAAACTGAGGCCCGAGTAATAACTGAGTCATCTGCCTTAAGTCCCATTATGAGTAAATGAGACTTTGATCTGATTCTAGGTCTTCCTAGCACTGCAGCGTAAGGTTTTGCTAATTAAAATGTATTAATGAAAGGTTTGGTAGTGTTTACGGACAGCCAATCATGAACACGAATAAGGCACCAACTACGTCACATGGAAGGGGCGTGGGAACGGAAGAAGAGAAAGTAAAGAGCTCCCGGCAAAGGGAGCAGCGCTGAGAGGAGCCGCCCCCACACCTGCTGATAGGCCAGGCCGCCCAGTGTCTTCTGGGGGCCTTTCACGGCCATCTTGACACGTGTTATGGGCGGTCACTGTCAGGACACAAAGCTCCTATGCTTTGCTACCTTTAATACAAAGACTCGATTTGGGTCTTCTTTAAATTATTCTTTTTAATTTTTTTATTTTAAAGAGAAAAATAATAATAATCACAATAGAAAAATAGTAAAATAACAACCTCGACAAAAACAAAACAAAGCAAAAATAATAAAAATGATACAGGGTTTCAGAATAAAATGATAGGGACTAACAGTGGATATTATATTATATATTGTGATCTTCAACGAAGTTGCTCAAATTACCAGATGTAAGAATACAAGATGGATCAAACCATTAAAGAGAATAAAAAATAAAAATAAAAAACCCATTAGAAATGATACAGAGTTTCACTAGGTGAGACAGTAGGAATTCACCAATGGTTGTTATATTGCATATTGTTGTCTTCCAATTAGTTGTTCAGATTATCAGATATAAGCATGCAAAACTGGTCAAAAAATAATTAAGCATTAACTGTTGCTTTCAATAAACCACTAGACATCAGCAGTACAGTTATCCCAGCTAGCCTTTCTATATACATATTTTTTTTTCCCCTTTTTTCTTTCCTTTAGCTCTTTTTAATAGACAGATACTGTAGCATCCATAATGACATAAATACAAAGACAAAGGCCTGGAGGAGACACAGGATGCCAATGCACAATACAGAATAGTGACTTTTAAAGGCATTTTGCTTATAGATACAGACACACAGTTACCTCTCTCGAATGAATTTTTAATATCATTGACTTCCACTTGGGAACCAGACACTCGGAAAATCCCTTGATGCTGAAGACCTGAAGGCAACAACAGAAAAAGAGGATGAGAAACCCCATCACATTCTTCAGGTCTCTTTTCCCCCGAAGAAGTATTAAATGAAAAGATATGTTTACTGAGACACTCTGCGTGGTTGTTTTCTAAGTAAGAATTCTGTAGTGTATGGCTTACCATAGAGGTTGATGAATCGAATACAGCTCTCCACTATGAGGGGGATAACCTGTCCTGAGTCCTGAGTAGAGGGATGGAAATCAGTTAGCTTCGAAGGGAAGTGTCTAAATGAAATCACAGTAAACCTCACAATTCAACAGTAATTATATTTTTGCCCTTTTGGATGATCCTTTCCAAATCCACCCCTTCTAAAATCTTTTGTAAGACACCCCTCCAAAAGGGTGAAAGAATTTTATATTTAAACAAAGGTGTATTTCAGTTCTGCAGCAAACCAAAGTAAATACATTTAATACAAGCAGGCAATACTGTTTCAGCTTAGCCTGTTGTGCCTTGAGATGTCAAAAGCTAACTCGTCCCTTCTCTGTATATTTGGCTGGCATATCAAAGTGAGTAACTCATTTTTGGCAAGGTTCTGATACAAGTGATCAATCTCTGATGGACAGATAAAGAATGCTGGAGGACTTATTACTTGCCGTCCTCCCGACGAGACAGCCTGCTGGCCTCTCAGCAGCCCCACCAGTCCCGGAGAGGAAATGACTGGCACCCGAGACGGAGCTGTTTTACAGATCATTAAAGTGTGTCATGTGTTTACTTAGTTTGCATCAGAACTTACTCACCCTGAAAGACTTTTCTTATTTTTAGGATTAAGATAAACCACACAAATGTATATCCCATTAGACATCATTTTTTTGGGTGGAAGTTTTTTTTCTTGGTCTTCTCTTCCCACATGTTGTAAAATAATCAGTGCCCGCTACTAAATAAATGCAAATATTGGAAGTACTTTTAAACATGTACCAGATGACAGATGAGATCAGCGAGGCGGTGAGGCCTTAGTTAAGTATGTGCCAATGCCATGCACTCCAGGGAGTTAATGAAAGTTACTGAATTCGGGTTCATTGTTCTTATATTTGTAAGACTCTGATCTTTCAGGAATTAAATCTTTAGAGAAAACAGGATTGAAAAATGTGTTGAAACCAAGTATACATTCATGAGAGATTTTCTTTTCTTTTTTTTTCTTGTCTTTTTAAGACAGTGTCTCGCTATGAAGTTCAGGCTGATCTTGAGCTCACTTTGAAGCCCAGGCTGGCCTCGAACTCGCAATGATCCTCCTGCCTCAGCCTCCCAAGTGCTGGGATTACAGGTGTGTGCCACCAGGCCCAGCACAGAAATTTAAATTCTTTATTGTTTCTAGAATGGGTTATTCTAGAATGGGATTTTTTAAGGAACAGTTTTTTTTTTTTTTTTGAGTTTTAAGACAATGTAATCAGTATATAATGGCTGAGGTACTTTGAGGCCTAGTCTCTCTAATGAGTTAATTTGTTGTAGGAGCACACATTTTATTAATTCCTTAAAGAAGAGCCTTAAGAATAAAAACACATCTCAGTGTGGACTAGTTTTGGTTCAAGACAGCAATGCAATCACATCAAAATGTACTAAAGGTGTAAAAGGTAAGATGCAAGCATATTTTAGTGACAGGAACCTTTATCGCAACAGTTCATGTAACACTGAAAAAAGCAGCAAATGTTCAAAGGATGGAAACAGAGTATTAGTTTACGCCTTTGCTGAACTTAGTATCAAAACATAAAGAAAAACAAAGAAAAAATTATTAAAAGGAAAATGTTTGCATGAAGAAAGTTCTAAATAAAAGTCTTAAGTTTTCATGCCATTTAAAAATATTTTAAAAATTGCTAATCCTTTAGCTATGACTGGTATTTCATTCAGAGATAATGAATTCTGTAGTCAAAAGTAGTGTGTGCGTGTGTGTGTGCGTGTGTGCGTGTGTGTGTGTTAGTTTAATTTCATGGATGCCAAACGCGTGGGTAGAAAATACTTTAGAAGCCCTTTTCAGAAGCAGAGAGAGAGACCTCTGCACCCTCTGAGTATCACTGTCACTGCCAAAGATTCCTCCGTGTGCCATCTGGGGAGAGGAAGCGCTCACGGAGGTGAACTTTCCATGATAACTGCTTCATTCCTTGGTTCATACTAACATTTGGTTTCCTTTAGCGGTACTTAGTGAAAAATCCTTCAGAAGCACAGCAGTGTACTTTGTTATTGTGTTAAACAGCCGCTCTCACACTGTCTCAGCAAAGTAACAGCTGTAGTCTGGCTTCCTGGAGCCTCCTACGCGCTCCTCCTCGGCCGGCCTGACCGTCAGCCGCTTTCATTTTGCTGCTTCCTTCTCGCTAATCTCCCCTGCTTACAGGCCCTGGCTGGGAAACAGGATAATCAAATTCGACAATAATTTTGTATTAAATTAGAGCTCATCAGGCTCTTCCGGGTTGCAGGCTCAAGGCAATGGGTCTGTGACCGCCAGTTAGGTGGTCCAGTGGTTTGCACCTGATTTCCGAGCTAGAAGCCATTTTTACAGCTGCCAGAGCTTTGTATAAATATATGTACGTGCGTACGTATATATGCCTTTACTTATCCATCTGTATTTTATGTGCATAAACTTACATGTTTATTTAAAAATTACGAGTGTACATAGTCAGTAAGCAGACACGTATTTAAAGAAAGATCTCTGGAGTATGCCAATTAAGGGAGGTTATTAAAAAATGTGGTTTCCCACATAAATTCAGTCTTCAAGAACACTGCAGCCCATGTTATAAAATGTGAGCTATGAAGCAGAAAGAAAGCCCCCTTTTAAAAATATAATTTGTGCTGGAATCCCTCTCATGTTAACTGTGTCCCTGCTATTTAATGCTGACCCTCCTCTGTAAAATTCCGTCCTTCAAATTTCATACCTTTGCCAAATGCATAATATAAAAATGGAGAGTTTAATTCATCAGCTTTTTCCTCTCAAGTGTTTGAGTTCCTTTCTATGTAAAGGAACTGTTTATAAGCCTGTCTAATTTCCAACTGCAAACATTTTTCTTTTAAAGACCTCGAAAAGTCTACTCAAAGCCAAGCGGGAGTGTGACTCGGAGGCGACACCAGCATGGAGGAGGCTGCGTCCTCCCCGCCCTCTAGCACTGTACCTGATGTCTCGTGTGCGAGTTTCTTCGTCCTCGGCTAGAAGCATTACCAGAAAGACAGGGTGAAAAAGAAGGCAGAATAAACACAGCAGAGATACAGGGCACAGACCACAGGGCCTTCCAATTTATCCAATATAATGAATTCCTAAAGTCAGAGGAAATCAAGACTCTCGCTGTGCTTCAAAGAGTGACTAACACATGGATGTTGAAAATGTATTTTAGGCTCTCTCCTTTGCACGGGTAGAAACAACATCTTTTCTCTTGTGTCCCTTTTCCTTTTTTAAACAAATTATGGCTTTAAAAAATATAAAAAGGGTTTCTTTTTTGGCCACATAATAACATCCACATTTATTTCCTTTTCTGAAGACACTCAACCCAAATATTCTTTCCTCTCTGACTTCAGGAAATATTATATTGGTTTTCTGGGAAAGCAAAGAGCCCCAGGACAGACTCGGACATAATGACCGGCCTCGTGTGCTGAGAGGCTGAGATCATTATAGTGAGAAGCGTGGAGACCAGCCACCCAGATGGCTGGTGCCAGTACCTTGACGAATGCTTCCAAATCCCCATTAAACAACTTAGAATTATACTGTGAGCGGGGTCGGGACTTCCTGTGTTTCTGGGGCTTAGGGGGAACATTTGGAGGCCTAAGGGAAGGGAATATAATTACTGAGCATAGCAGAAAAGAAACAATAAACGAAAAACTCACAGGTCACATCCAAATTACAAGTCACGGGATTTGGGGTTCCTTCCCCACCCCTGCCCATGGGGGAAAAAGAGACCCACCCATTCCCATTAATATTTTTACTTATGTATAAAAAAAGTTTATAAAGTACTTGTTTAGATTGCTGTTTTCTCCTGTGCTAGAGCTGGAATTTGTTTGTTTGCTAATATGCTTAAAAATGGTAAGCACTGCCAAATGAAATTGTGAGCTATTTGGCCAGTGTTACAAAGCAGCGTTCTTGTTATTCAGTTTATGAGTCTTACAGTAAGATAAGATTGGTCATAAAGTTAGGCCTCTGAATGGATTCCAACATGAGAAACCAAGTAAGTATAGTGTTTCTAGGTACAACATAAATCTTCAATGCAAGTAACATCACACCTGTTCAATACCCCTCAGGTGTTAGCTGGACTTAATATTATGCAAAAATAACTATTAAAGGGTCACAAGTGAGAAGAATAGTGCTTGGGCTTTTTTTTTTTTTTTTTGTCTTTTTGAGACAGGGTCTCACTATGCAGTTCAGGCTGGCCTTGAGCTCACTTTGTAGCTCAGGTTGGTCTCAAACTCACAACGATCCTCCCACCTCAGCCTCCCAAGTGTTAGGATTACAGGCATACTTTGGTTTCTCTTCAGATCGTATAAATCTTTCGCCTTTTACTAAAGGATTACAGGCATGTGCCATCAAGCCCAACTAGTATTTGGTTTTAACCAAACCAGCTCACACGAATTATTATTTTGTAGAAGAAACTACCCAACCACTCAAGTATGTGTAGAGCCTTAGGGTGTTCTTATGTATGGTGTTCTGGATCCTGTCCACCTCCGGCCAGCCTGCCTGCCTGTCTGTCTGGCAGATAAGCCAGTCTTTCTGACATACGCACACCCACTGCATCCCACACTGTATCTGGAAACTCTGCATTATCTTGCACTGTCATTGGAGAGTAGGAACCTGACTCAGCTTCTACAGCTGTGCTAAGCACAAAGGAGAGCCCCGAGACCTCTTTCCAGATGTTGCAATCTAAACTCCTTCACCACAAGGTTGACACCACCCTGGAGAATTACAAAAATCTTTTGTAAGCTATAGACTTTCTAGAAAGAAATACCATTTCAGTTTATTTTGTTCAAATTCAGAAAGTCTGGACTAGAAACAAAAACTCCAAGAATTTCTGTGGAAGACCAAAACTGTGCAATACTCAAGAGATATGGGGGAGCAACCCTACGGCGAACAGCCCTTCAGAGAGTCCAAGACTCTCCCAGGAGGTGGCCTCATGCGACTAATGAGGGACACCGGCAGTAGAACCTCAAGCCCCATGGTACCCAAGAGCTTAGAAGGGCCTTTGCAAATATCCAGAAGTGACTATGCAAACCTGTACGGAAATGAGGCAGAATGTCAGGTCCCGCTCCAGCTGAAATCTCTGACTTCTTTTACAAACTAAATTCAGAGCCATTCATGGAGGAAGGAGGGGATGTAGTAGATGTTTAATGATACACTGTGATTTCATCCACTTTTTCATTATTGTATCAAGGTTTTTAAAATGTAGATTTTTATTCTGGTATGGTGAAGCCAACAGATCAAGGGATGACTGCTATTGTTGTTGTTGTTTTTTTTGTGGTACTGGGGATTTAAACTTAGGAACCTGCACATGCCAGGCAGGCGCTTATTCCACTGAGCTATATTCCCAGCCCGATGACTGCTATTGAAAAGTCTATTACTTCCTCCTTCAGGAAGGGACCTACTCTGCTGCTGTCCTGGAGGTGGGGAGGAGCACAGGGGGGACCACCAAGGTTGGTCAGGTGGTAGAGGCAGAGAGCGAGGGGAACATGCAAGAGTCTTTACTGTGGTTCCCCTTGGAAGAAGCGGGGTCTGCAGACTTAGCCATGCTTAGACTGAACAGTTTCAGGGGCTTTGGGGTGCTGGGGCTGTTCCTAGCTGTCTGGTTCCTGGCCTGGGGTGTAAAGACAAGGGGAACAGTGGCTCTGAAGGTGGGCTCTGGATTAGCTAGTATACCTCTAAAAGGTGTATTTGTAAGCTGGTCGTTACTATCTCTAAGAGCTGCTTCCTCCAGAAGAGGTGGTTCCTCCAGGGTTTATATGGCCCAAGAGATCAAAACATCAAATACCGAAACTAGAAAATATGATTAACACAGGGCCCAACAGAGCTGTACATTTAGGGATACCTGGAGCAGGCAAAGCTAAGAGGACCCTAGTTTATTTGGTCACAGGTTCACGCAACACGCAAATCTGAGAGCTGGAGCAACAGCTCTCAGTGGCACTGGATAACCGCTCCTGCATGACTGGTAGATGCAGAGTAACCCTTGGCAGGGACTGTCAGAGGGATGGGTATTTTTGGATACTTCTGTCAAAGGCCTGAAAACTGCCTATCCCAAAGGATTTAGAATATGAGGTAGATGTAAAGAAACTAAAGTTGCTGAGAGGGGCTTGGGGGTAAAAGGGACTGCCTGAGTGATTGTCAAAGCCACGTCCGTGACGGGGCAGGCTGTGAGGGCTTCTGGCAGGTCAACGGTTCCGCCTCCACTGTGCCTGGACCAGATGAGCAGAACCTGGACCATGTAACACTTCCACTGTCTGACTCCCTCTGGCTCTGCGTCTACCACACACCTTGCTGGTAGTTTGGGCTCTTGTATGGGATGCATGGAGAGGAAATACTATCAGGGTTATGTGAGTATCTAGGGGATTTGAAAATTGTAGTTCTCATTGCAAATTTATGTATTTGAATCCTTTTAAAAACATTTTAAAGTGACTGATATTAAATATGCTCTGGAAACAATAGGCAAAAGGAAAGGTTAGTACAAGGAGCTCTCCATATGTAAAAGCTCTACGTGCTAAATATTACTACACTGAAGTAATATTTTTCTTTGTTACTGACAAGTGAAGAGAAACCTCAGTCATTTTTTCTTCTGATAAGTTTAGAAAAGTCAGCAGGTCTGCCTTTCCAGGTGGTTCACCAAAAAGCGGGGCTGCCTTATGAATAAACTGCTCTATATTAACACTACAGAAGCTTGAAAATCAACTTGCCAGATATATCGATGTTGTCAGTGCCTTTGACCTCAAGCACGACTTAGATTCAAAAGCTCAAAGGCTTGCTGTGTCAACTAGAGTAACTGCTGGATGCTGCACAAATGGTGTTGTTGGCAAGTAACACCCACCACAAATTCTCCCCAGCTCAAATCAGAATCTTTTTCCAAAATGGCTTCTCTTTTTTAGCAGTGGCTTACAAATGCTTCTGTGAGCAGTTAAAAAAATGTGCCATACTGTTGTTGGTTCTAAAAGTTAAATGTTACAAGTGAAATAAGAAGTGGTAGATGGCTAAAAATCCTCTGAGTATTTAATACAGCTCTAATTTTTATGAGTAATGTGACATAAGGCAAAGTAGAACAGAATGTAACTAACACTTTGTATACAGGAACGCAGTAGATACGTATCATGTTATTTGTTAACCAAATTACCAAAGCAAACATCTTAATCAGGCTATTTCTAAAGATTTTATGTGCTCTGGGTTAGATAAACCAAGCCTGTTTAACTATCTTCCATGCTCATTAACCAAATATGTTCATTTCTATAGCGTTTAAGTGGCTGCTTCTTGCTAAAGAGAAAAGAAGTTGATATACACTAGGAATTATGACAAGGTATGTTCCTACCTTGTAGTCATATATTCAGCTTTGTGACCTGCAAAAAAAAAAAAAATTAAAATAAGTAAGTTGAACAGAATTAGTGGAATATACTTGGTAACCTTTTGCGTCATCTGCCCCTTGTTTTAGGGTGCTGGGTTTATAACAACTTCCACATTTTATGGTAGAAAACATGAGAATAGCATATGAACATAAACAAGTAATTCAGTCAATATCTCATAAAACTTATCCATAACATTGAATGAATTCTATAGATTAGAGAAATGTATTTCACACGACAATTTGAAGCAGTTTTTAAGGAGAAAATTTCTTGGTCATAACTCACTTTAAATACAAAATACAAATAAAACATGTCTCAGATTTGCATGTTAGTTACTCCTTCTGTCTTCACTGATATTTCTCCGGGAGGAGCAGGAGGTCAAGTGGGGTTGGGAGAATTCATTTTCCTTCAGACTAAATTGGTATTTTTTCTGTGATATGAAATATGGGGACTGGGAGAGAAGCTGTATTCTATAATCAGAAATGACATTTTCAGATAATAATGTACGAGGGCATGAAATGATACTATATTCCAACAACTTGTAAGCTAAAAGCCTTTCATAGAATTCTGTCACCTAAAACATGAGCTGCTTTTCTACATGTGGGCTTCTTGAGTTGCTTTAAATAACAGGCCTGAACTCTTATGGCACTCTCACAATCTGCACTCATTTTAAGTTTGCATGTGTCGCTCGCTGTCTGCTGTCTGCTCTGCCTTCCACTCAGGGTGGAGCGTTGAGAAGGGGTGTGGGAGACTTGAACCGTTCAGCTGATTTGTTTGCAAAGTGCTGGAATGGTCCTGAAAGAGCTTGAAAATATAGCTGACAGTGGAAGGGCACACGACAGCACAGACAGCTCAGCCCAGTCCCCCGGATCAGAACAGAGAGATTCAGACTGGCAGGGCGAGAGCAGTGTTAACAGCCGAGGGGAGGGCTGTCTTCTGGGAACACTGGATGAATACTCCCAGGCTGCCACAGAGGCTGTCACTTTCCTGCTTACTTTTGAAGAACAAGCAACATAAGCTACTTCACTAGTACTTATACTATCAGACAATGCCTTTCTCCATATGGTCCGCCCTTGTACATGTTGGCAGAATTAGCTCTGCAGCAGACGGAGAGTGGGGATGTGGGGAACGGGGAAGAACCCCATTCCCCCTCTTCTACCCAGTCCCACCTGTCATTCAACCACAGGTCCCTTCCTCTGGGGGGCCTTTTGCCACTTAGAAGAGGTGCACACAGAACTCCAGAAAAGTCTATTCATGCATGGAAAACAGAGGGACACACAGTGAACGTGGCATGGTGTGGCTGCCTCGGGGATATCCTAACGAAGTGTCTGGCAGGAAGCTGGCTAGACAGGGTTAAGGCACAGAGAAAAGACTGAGCTTGGATAAACATCTGAGCTTCTCTACTGTTTTAGGTTGTGCTGGTGCCGTGAGAGCTGGCCCCGGGAGACCCAGTAAAACGACCAGAGTTGGTGGAGAAGCTGCCTGGTGCTGTATCGTATCCTCACGTTGCATACTTTATTATGGGGTAAAAATAGCATCTAATGCACGTTAGTAACACCAGTAAAAACAGCAACAACGTTTAGTACTTATTAGACAACATTCTAAGTGTTCTAAATACGATGTTCAATATTTTAACTCATGATTTTCATAGTCTAAGGAAGTGCCTTCTAGTGTTCTTATTTTTACAGAAGGAAGGGAGCGTATAGAAAAATGACTTGCCCGAGGCCATGCTACTAGCTTGGGGTGGCTTTGTGCTAGGGTCCAGGTTTGTTATAGTTCTAGACCTGTGGTCCGAAGTCCTACATTGTATTACTTTTACAACTACAAAGACTTTTTTTGCTGGAAAATACTTCGAATGATACTAGATGATATACGGCTTGAGCTTCCGCCTACCTCATGTGACTAAAGCCAAAGACAAATACTGAAGACTTTGATAAGTTTAATAAATTACATGAACATGTAAATGATTACATATCTGTACACATGAATAACAGGTTAATTGTTTTCCAGTGATTCAGGGCTAATGGTGCTAATGGTAATTCCTCAGGAATGAAATATTTTCAATACTGGAAATTGTACTATTTCTGTTAAAATAGCCCAACCAATTATTCCCTAGATTTAGAAAAAGACACATAAAATTGCTTCAAATAATTTTCTTCCACTCACCTACGGTTAGTAGTATGATAAAAAATTAAAAACCTATCAAAGGTACATTTTGAATAATGAACCCAAAGCAAGCTTTGCAAGTGCTACCATTCACAGCACACCACCGAACCCAGCCCGTGCCTTTTCAGTGAACAGACCCAAGAGTGTCTCACCTGACAAATGAGACTTTATGTTTTAGTCAGCAGGATCATTAATAGATCAGTAACACACAAGCTTAGATGATTCTCCTTTGCAGAGAAATGGGAAAGCTTCCAGTGGTCCGAGGATTAGATTTCAATCACTTTCTTTGGGAGCTTACTCGATTATTAAAAACAACACCCCCCCCCCACACGTGTAAGCCATGTGGAGAAAAAAACGTGACCCAGGAAATGTAGGATTCACTTATTCTAGGTGCAACACCAGCCTCAACTACTTGAAGAGTTCACTTGAGAATTATGACATGAATTATTTTTTATACCTAAATGCATTTGATTTGTCTCTATACGAGGCAAAAGTCAAAGTAAGTTTGGGGGCAACTTGAGAAAAAAAGTCAGAGGAAATATTTAAAATATATAGCTCCAAGTAGACAGAGAGACCCTGGATTTGTTCTACAGCGAATGACCCCTTTCGGCATTACTGTCCAGCCCTCTTTCTTCCTTAAGAATACCAACTACTGCAGTGCTTTGCCAAAAAGAAATCATTATTCACAATCAGCTTCTCTTCTGAGAGTATACTTGTACCTCCTACTGAAAGACAGACAAAGGATTGTGTGAAGACAACCTATTTACTTCCTTTGTCGGAAACTCACGCGCAGGGCAAGCAACACCCATAATATGGAGCTCAGCTCCCACCGACAGATTTTCTGTGTTTAGCAAAATTACACAGATATTGACACCCTCTTAATTCCTAACGGTGCACACGGAGAAGCCAACGTGAACATTAGGCTTGTTATTGAAAATGAAAAATAACTTTCCATGCCCCAGTGTCTGTCTCACTTACTGGGTCAGTTTAACCTCAGTTCACAAATGAGTGACACCACAGAAAGACACGATGGTGCTGTGGAGGGGTGAGGACGACAGCGAGGAGTTGGGTCTAGCCATTCTTTCTGTTTCTATTTCAATAATTTACAAAGACTTAAACTTCTGAATTTTGACAGTGCTACTTTAAGAGCCTGATGCAGTTGCTTCACAGTGCTGTAAATCAAAGAACTCACTGGGCCACTGGTAGCCTGCCAAAAGCAAGCAGTGAGGCAGGCCAAACACATGTCTGTAGTTACAGTTTCAGCTGCGTATGATCAACTGCTAAATCCCTGGGTTAGGCTCTATTTGTTTTACTGTGAAGGCAGTTTTTGCAGCCGTGAGTCTAGTATTATTTAGTGAGGTGATTTCTATCTAAAAACCCAAGACTGTCCCCAAACACAGCATTAAGTCCTGTACTACTCACCTTGTTCAACCAAACAGGGACTTGGATTCTTTCCTAAGGGCTCAACATTGGATTACTTTCCCGTGGGCCCGGAGCCATTAACTCTCCTAGTCTCCTTTGGTGTAAGCCTATTAATGCGAACAGGGCTTGTATGGAAAGCCAGCAGGCCCACAGTGGTCAGACTAAAAGGTAGGGCATGTCTCCCATGCTCAACTCTCCTTTGACTGTCAAACCTAGGCAGTGACCAGCAACTGGTGTGCGGCCAAGCCGGCAAGAGGGCCACAGCCAGGGGGCAGGGGTCCGGCAGGGGCCAGGCAGGGGCGAGGCAGGCTGCTGCTACCATGTAAGAGCCACCTACTTCTTGCTGCGGAATAAACTGAGTCCAGGGAAGGCCCCAAGCACCTGAACAAAGCTGTCTCTCTAGCACTCCCGAGCTCATTGAAAGAAATTGCAAGATAAAGGAATCTTAGCTCAGAGTTCACAAAGTTTAATACAGCTTTATACCGGGCAACAGCAAAAGACAGAATCTGGCGTACAGATTCAGCAAATTGGCCAGAATATTGCCCTATCCAAAAATGACATGTAAAGTAACATTAGCTGTTGGCTCTTTCGTTCTAGGAGACATAAGAAAATTTATGTTGCGTGAGTACCATAAACATTTCAGAACATGGCTCCAAGCCACATAAACACACATCCACACACGTCACCAAGTGAACGCACCCCCTACTTAATCCTTGCAATCTCAGTTTCTAAAGTGGTATCCATCCTCGGAGGAAGATTTTGTGCCTGTATGCATTCTTCTACACTTAGGGTAATTTGTACTTTAAGCCTGGCAACTGCCTATAAGGTCACTGCTTGAGGCACTTGTGAAAAAAGGAAAAAAAAAGAATTTACATGATACTCTGAGGGAAAAAGAACAAGGAACCAATTGCTCAAGTAAGAAAAATATTCAGCCAGGTGTGCATGCCTGTAATCTCAGCACTTGGGAGGCTGAGGCAGGAGAATTGCTGAGAGGTCAAGGCCAGCCTGGGCTCTGCACTGGGTTCTGTGGTGCTCTGTATGCAGCCCGAACTGCATAACGAGACTCTGTCTCATACAAAAAAAAAAAAAAGCCAAAGGAAAAAAGGAAAATATTCAAAGATGAAAAGGTTTTTTAAACAATTATAATCTATAGAATAGTTGAAAGTATAGTACAGGGAATATCCTTATACTTCTAATTTAGATTTCTTAATTGTTAACACTTATGAAGTTGGCTTCACTCCCCCCCCATATGTGTCTTTTTTCTTTCAGAATCACATGAAAGCAAGCTATAGACATTCCGACCTTTCGGGGGGCATTCTTCTTTATAACCACAGCACCATAATCATACACAGGAAAATTAACATTAACTCAGTAACATCGTTTAATATAGTCTAGGTTTAACATTTTCCATTATGCAAGAGATATTCTTCTTAAGACTTAACTTTTTGATTCACAATTTAATGATGATGCATACATCGCCTCTGGTTATTTTATTCTTTTACACACTTTTTACTAGTTTAACACATTCCTACTAGCTTGCATCACCAGTGGTACATGCATGACTGTTCCGCCAGGTGTCTTGTACCACCGATGGGACTGTCCCATGCCACCTGGGGGGACAGTCATGCACGTACCACCTGTGCTTCAGAGCCCCCCAGCTGCGAGACGGGTGAGTTATGGATGTTTCTTTCATGAATGTTTCTTTTTTCTTGGGTAAAATTGGCCTTTATTTTGGTATCTGCCACTTTACCTGTGTAACACATGGAGCCTCAGGTGACAATAACTTTTCTTCCCCATGTGGTCAAATTCTCTGAGGATAACTCTTTGGAGGAAACCATAAAGTAAGTATTGTGTTTTGGGCAAGGAAGGTTCCAGAATGACAGGAGGCAAGAGTTCACAATCTATCTTGATCCGAGTAACTGACACCTCATTTCATCTTATTTCTCACACCTTCTCATTTTCTTTTGTTTCTCTGTAACTTACAGCAGGATGTGCAAATAAAGTACAATTAAAATTACAGATTTGGAGGCACTTAATACAGGGACTTTGCCTGTATTTTTTCCCTTTTAAATTTCATGCAGACAAAAAAAAAGAAGAATAGCATTCATATAATCCCTTTTGCCTAGAGTCCATTTTCCCCTCAGCTTCCTCATTTATAAAAATGAGGCCATTCATAGTGCCCACTTAAGAGTATAGCTCAGCACAATGCCTGACACAGACAAAACCTTACGTAAGTATTATCTCTTGATACTGCTTTTATTATTAGATGCAGCATTCTGTTTATACTATTGGATTATTTCTCAACTACCAACAATGTCTAATGAAAAGAGTCATCCGAACTGGTTGGGCTGGTTTCTAGTGTCCAAAAGGGCCACAGAGGACGAAACAGCAAATACCAGCCGTTAAAACAAACAGGTGGGGCAGGAGGGTGGAGGCATCCAAGAAGGCAAAAGGCAGCTGGGGTCCAAAGCCCTGTGCCCTGCGACCCCACAGGAGGTCTGTTTTAGTTCCTCAGCCCTCCCCAGATTGACTATTCTTCCTGAAGTTCACCACCCTGCTTAAAAAGAAAATAGTTCCAGGGAGAAACTTGATCATCACAGACACAGATAAACCCAAATCTAAACATGCAGTGTTTCTGCTTAAGTCACAAACATGATTCATACTCTTCACAGAGCACGTTCATGACTCACTGTACCGCCCAGGTCATCTTCGCATCGAGTCCAAACAACTGACCTTCTCCCAGAGTCCTCTGCAGCAAGTCATGCTTGGCTTGGAGTTTTGTGATGAGATTACTGCCTTCCAAATATTCTCTGAGTTTCTGCAAAAGGCAAGTTCAATTTTTATTTAAAAAAATAACAGTTCAGTGTTAGGGAATTTGGCAGACAGATCTGAAGTCCAGCCACCTTTAGCTCCTACATCCTAGCATTTTGGTACCCAGCTGCATCTGTGAGATGCAGAGCCTGGCCCCTTCCCTGCCCACACCCACGGCCGCCAGAACCTACATTTTAGCAAGCTGTCCTGCTGATGTGTACATATGTGAAAGTTTAAAACTCTTGTTTCAAAGCACTCCTAACTGCTAAACTGCATCCAGACTGACTAAGGCAGAAACTCCGAGGGGGCCACAGCAGTGTACGTTTTAGTGAAGCCGTCTGGGGACCGGGAGGCAGCTGCAGAAGCAGCACTGAGGAAGCCCCGATCTGGGCTCTGTTGGGAGCGAGCGGGGAAGCGATGTCGCACCATGAAGTAGAACTGCTCGGTCTCCTGCTGGTTTGCTCTCCTCTTGGCGATGCTGGGCTTACTCAGGTAGGTCTCAGAGACAGTGGACTTCACGGACTCCGTGGAGCGGCTGTGCTGGAAGCACTCGGACACATCGTAGTCCTCAATGGTCACCATATCTTGTATTGTTTGCAAGGTGGCTTCTGTCGTCTTCTTCACCTGGGAGAAGAAACGCATTTCTCACGTCAGTGCGTTACTTCCCGAATCCCACACATACTCAGTGACAGTCCGCTCCGCCAGGCAGGGATGAGGAGCACGGGCCCCGCTCCCAAGGAATTCAGAATTTATCAGGGGAAGGGTCAGCAGTATCACAGGACTGCTGTGAGGGGAAGAGGGAGAAGGCGGGGGAGAGAGATCACAGACAGGTACAAGTTCCCTCTGATGAGTGTGGTCACTATGTATGTAAAAAGTGTACCAATGAGAAACAGTATTGCAGATTCCCAATAAAAGGGGAGAGTTTCCTTAATCCTAAGGTGGCTATCACTTCACATTTGCGTCCTTCCAAACCTCACAGGTCATTAGACTCCCTCACAACTACTTTTGTGCTTCAGATAACCTTTTCAACGGAAGCAAAACTACACACAGAAAAATACACAGAGCATAAATGTACAGCTTGATGGATGAGCAGAAAGTGAATGTACCTGGGCCGAGAACGGTACCTTGTGAGCATCCCCCATGCGCTCCCGACCACGTTTTCCCTCTTAGACTTATTTCCATTATTTTGATTTCTAACATCATATATTAGCTGTGTCCTTTTTTGTACGTTAAATGCAATCTTTTGGTTTTTTTTCTTTTTTTTGGTACTGAAAATCGAACTCAGGACCTTGTGCTTGCCAGGCAGGTGCGATGCCACTGAGCTATCTCCCCAGCTCCATAAATGCAACCTTAGAGCATGTATGCTTTCTCTCTTGCTCCTTTTCCTCGATGAAATTCATTAATGTTTCCTTAGCATAGTAGTCTACTGCTGGATATGCACTGTCAGAATACATCATAATTGATCCCTTTAATTATGGATAGGACTTCGTTTTAGTTTTGGGCTACAATTAATTATGTTTTTGTGATCACAGTTTGTTGAGCCACACACACATGAATGGAACCGCTGTTGGTGGGGGATGCCTGACTTTTCCCCAAAATGACTGGTATAGTTTTTATTTCTACCAGCAGGTAGAAGAATTGCTGCTACTCCGCATCCTCATCAACAGTTGGTATTGTTAGTCTTTCTAATTTAAAGCACCGTGTTGGGCGTGCAATGGTATCTCACCACGGTGTCAACAGGCCCTTCTCTGATGTGAGAAATGGAATACGGTATCACAGGCGTGAAGCAGTTTGGACTCCGCCCTTGGGAGTACTTTCTTCCAGTCTCTTGCTCAACTTTCTGCTCGGTTAAGAGTCTTTTTCGCGTAGATATGAACACGAGCCCTTTACGAGTTATACGTGTTACAAATACCTTTTCCAGTTCTGCACTGCATTGTTTTATTGTTTTACAGATGAACATAGTTGCTACTTTCAGGGTAATCCATTCATCAGTTCTTTCCTTTATGATCAGTGCTGTTTGTGTCCTATTTAAAAATATCTTCCTACCTCATGATCACAAAGATGCTGCTCTATTTTTTTTCTTTTTGTGGTACTGGGGATTGAACTCAGGACCTTGCGTGTATTAGGCAGGTGCTTATTCCACTGAGCTACATCCCCGGCCCAATACTGTTCTATTTTCTAGGAGCTTACTTACCATTTTTAAAAATTCAAGGGTCATATCTCACTCCTGCTTATGAAAGTCTAACATAAACTGATAGCTTCATCTTTCCTCCACACAATGTAAAGACTTTGGAGTACTTTATTTCCATTCAGCCTCTTGATTAATGTGCAACTTTATGATGCACTGTAACAGGATATAGGTAGAGAGATATTTATGCATATTTGAACAAGATATTATTGTTGTATATAACCAATATTCATTGAATTTATTCATGTATTTGTTCTGCTCTTTGATTTCCATTTCTTATGTTTGAAGAGCACCCTTTAGAAATTCTTTTTAGTATGTATCTATTTCACTGACTTGAAAATATCTGTAATTTCACCTTCATTTAAGTAAGCTATTTTTCCTGCTTGGCAGCCTCGTAGGGCTTCCCTGTTCTCGCTGTGGGAGGAGTTTCCCGTCACTCCGCTACTACTCTGAATGAAATTCTCCTTCTTTAGCTGCTTTACCAGTCTGTATTCATGTTTAGGTTTCTGCAGGTTTACTCTGATGTGTCTCAGGAAGGATTTCAAAACTATATTATGTCTGGGATTCTTTGGGGATGCTTAAATCTGAGTCACTGTTCAGAAGTGCTGGTAATTTCAACCACTGACTCTTTATCATTTATCCAGGAGTTCAATTACTGTACTTTACAATATTCTCTTTACGTCTTGTTTTCATCTTCTATGTTTTCTATCTTTTCTACATTGGTTTTATTTTCTTCTGATTTGTCTTCTACTTTGACAATTAATTCTTAAAGTGTGTCCAGTCTAATGCTAAAAACCATTCAGTGAATTCATAATTTTGGTTGTTGTAGATCTTAGTTCTTGAAGCCTATGTGGTTCATCTCCAAATAGGTTCTTTCGCTCCTTCCTGTTCCCAGCTGAAGTCAAAGCCTGACTTTCATTCATATCCTTGGATACTATAAATAGCTCTTTTGCAGTTTGTTGCTGAGAAGCCCAGTGGTGGGAGCCTCTGTAGGTGTTATTTCTTCTAGCCACTATTCATGGTTTCTTGTCTCCTCACATGCCGAGTTCTTTGTTGCCCGTTTGTAGTAATTCGAGGTCTACAGTGAGGTTAGCCTCCAAATAGGATATTTACTTGCCTCAGTTGTTGAGAGTGCTAGTAGATCAGAATCACCGGATTTTATTACTGTTTTAAATAGTGGACGCTTTGCATTGTGAGAAGATAAAGGTCCCTGGGCCTCAGGCTTTAGCCTTGGCTACGCACCTTGTCCTAGACAAAGACTTGAATTTCTTGAATCTCAGGCATGGTGCTGCACGCCTGTAATCCCAGCACTCAGGATGCTCAGGCAGGAGGATTGCTGTGAGTTCAAGGCCAGCTTGAACTACATGGCAAGACACTCTCAAAACAATTTTCTTTTCTTGAGTGACTCAGCCCAGCATTATAAAAATGGAAAAATTTTAACTACTTTTTAAAAAAATAACATATTGTTTTGGAAAGAAACAACAGCAGTTGAGTTTGGATGCTTCAAAAGCTCCTATGACAGCATTATTAAAAGAAAGGCAAATGAACTTCATAGACTTACTCATTATTTCTAGGAGTATGCAAAATGCAAAGGGTGGGTATTCTTAGAAAACGCATATTAAAGATCGTTTTAAAAAACAGTACTATGAATAGTAGCTTTAAGGCGGTCAGGATTAGATACCTATATATTGGATTAGAACGCTCTATGTGTTCCCTATGGTAGTCAACTGGGTTCTTGCGGCTTGTGGAAAACTTCTAATGACTGCAGGATGACCAAGTTATAAAGTACTGTATCTAAAACAAACGGATGTGAAGATGGTGTGCTCTGGTGTGCTGATGCTCAAAATGGGTTACTAAGAAACACAGTACAAGCTCATGTGAAGAGTCTCTATAAAACTGTGAGAATGAGAAATGACACTTCAACATGAACGCATTATTTTGTATATTATTTTAGGTGTTTATGCCCCACTAAATTAACAGTCCAATAGTTCAGTAGCTATTTGATTACTTTATACCTCTGTAAGTTTTACATTTACATTAGAAAAATGAAAGCCCTTTACTTAAGCCTACAACAGTAACTGAAATGCTATTAAACACTATTATTATTATTATTTTTTTTGCGGTACTGGGGATCGAACTCAGGACCCTGCGCTTGCTAGGCAGGAGCTTATTCCACTGAGCTATATCCCCAGCCCTTAAACACTATTATTTCATTCACATAATTCAACTCTTAAGAAATGTGTAGGAAATCACGGGAGAGAGAGCATACTGTGTTTTTTGAGGAGTTCAGAGTGGCACCATTGAGAAGGTGACTTAGTATTCACTGGAAAAAAAGGTTTTCAGGTAGCAGAAAGGGTGAGAAGAGAGACCCTGGCCACTTAGAGATCTAAATAGTTCTGTACCGGATATGCAGGACAGTGGGAACACAGAGCAGGGAGCGGAGATGTGCTGAGGCCCTAACAAGCCACACTTAACTACGAATCAGTAGAGTCGCTGATATCTACAAGGAATGGGAGTGACAACTCAGATTTATATTTTAAAAAGATTCCCGAGCTGATGCATAATAAAAGGGAAAGGAACACCAGGTGGGGAGGCTGAGTCAGGAGACTTTTAGATGGTAAGAGCTTAATCTGAGAAGTGACACCAGGAATGGGAACAACGGGCCACATCTGAAAGACATTCATGCAACACAGGTGGAGCGTGCGTCTTGGCAAGTGGCTTAAGTGACAATAAATAAGTAGGTACTATAGGTAAATAGGTAAGGTACAGCACATATTCAGGAGATTTAGAAGGTAGAAAAGTATATGATGCTCTTAAGACACTGGTGCAGCGGAGCAAATTGTGTAAGGTGTGATAAGGTGCTTTGACAGGTTTCTCGTTAAAACAGTAACAAATTAAAGACAAAGGAGAAGGTTCCCAAACCAAAAACAGAGTGAGAAAAAGACCCCCCCCCCACCTTAGGATTGTGTATAAAACCTAATCAAACAAAAAATCATCATGGGTAAAAATAAAAACCTGCGTATGTAGTTTGTTTTGAAATAATCTGTAAATTTGTTGGAATTTGGCATTGAACATATGAACTGTCTCAGTTCAAGGCTCAGAGCGCTGTTTCGCTAGACCCATGTTGTGAGGGCAGCTCACGCAGAGGCAGCAGCATGATTAAAGCCTACGGGATGCGCACATGAAGAGCCCAAAGCAACACTTTCCCTTGTTTTTTCAACTTCCTTCTTAGAAGCAGTGGTATCAAGGTTAAATCTGGAATTGTCAGCAAGAATAAAGAACAGGACAGAAGCCACCGCCACTATGGCTGGGCCTGTGCATCGTGCCCGGGAGGCTCTCCATGAGGAACACCAGCCTGACACACACAAGCCACGCTAATAACCCACAGGAGGGATGCGATGAGGCATATACGACACAGCTGATTCAAGGCTTGGACTGGCTCTTCAGAAGCAGTAAGAAAAAGCACTTGTCTTTGGTAGAAGGAGGGGCCAAAGTCCTGACAAGGAATTCACGAAAAAACCCAAGGAATGTAGGATGCTGGGGAGCTCTCCAGGTACCTAAACTCTGAGGTGTGATGGAAAGAAACCATGGGGGACAGGTGACTTCTGTACGCTGGCTCTACCGCCATTTTGTTTCTAAGATGTTACAATCTTTGGGGAGAAGAAGACAGTTTTGGAATCTCCCGATTCCCTCTGAGGACGGAAAGGGAAGTAGCTGTTCCAGGCCTCTTGTGGCTTGTAAACGGCTGTCCTCTCCCTGGGTCTTCTCATGGGATTTTTCTATCTGTGTCTCTCTGTGTTCAAACTCCTCCCTTCTTTACAAGGACAGGAATCACACTGGATTAGGGTCCACCCTGATGACCCCATTTTAATCTGATGACCCCTGTAAAGATCGCATTCCGAGTCACCGGGGGTTAGAGCTTCAACATCCGAATTTTGGAGGAACGTGATTCACGCCACCACACGCAGCACATTTATGGCACTGGACCTTGCACCTTGTGTTGAACACAGCCTGGTTCATCCTGTAAGACTCACCACTCTGCGATGGTGACCCTCATCCCTTCCTTCTCCTCTCCACTATTTCCTTGTTGCTATCACCGACCTTGTATGTATCTCAATTATAGCATGGTATTATGTCAAATGTATTAAAATTAGCCGAAAAGGACGAGAAACACATGTACTCCACCCTCCAGAGATTGGATTACTGCCACAGTTAGTTGTCCTGGGGTACAGAGACTTCCAGCACAGGTCACAGATGGCAAGGGCAGAAATACAGTATCTTGCCATGGCGTTCCCTTGCTCTGTGTCCTGTACGAGGGATACAGATGCCCTGTCTGTGTTGGGTAAGGTGTTACCAATCTCAAAAAACAGCCCAATCTTTGCTCCCATGCATATTTTTTTCTAGGGGGGCACCTCATCATTCTAGAGGAATTCACACCACTGACCAGTGAGCCTGAATTTAATGGCGTGTTTACACATACTGAAATCTTAGTCTTGAACAAAATTCACTCATTCATATAACTTAGTCCAAATAAGAAAACAGCATCACTGCCCAGGATTCTGAACAAAATTTTTGTGTTCAGTTGGTTCTCTGAAAACCTGTTTCCCTGTAGTCTACCTTAACAGACTGTATGGCCTCTGTGGGTGAACCTGACACTGACTATGGTCTGAAGTTGCCCCAAATCCTCTTCGTACATGCACCTGACACACTGCTTAGAGTTCCATGTTTCCACCCACAGTGAGGGCAGTGTGAGATCAGGGATAGAAGGGGAGCTTATCTCCAGGGACTGACCTCGTGCCTGGACCACAGACTGTGAGAGGAAGGCTGCTAAGGGAGTGGTGAAAGTTGCAGTCATATTCCCTGCGAACCCACGAATCCCGGAGAATGGTCAGCACGCACCAGCGAAGGGTGGTTTCCCTCCTGAGTGTCACTGTGAGCACTTCCACTTTCTCTGAGGTGGCCAATGCCTTTTATGCCCTTTCCAGGAATTTTTTTCATTCCTGTTGGGTTCTTCTAGATCAGGTCCCTTCCTTCATTGAGTTAAACAAGAAATACAAATACACATGGCAGTGAAAGGCAGGTGTGACAGTTACACTGGACTGTCAACTTGCCTGGCTTAGGACAATCGGGGATTCGTGAGGCACTCTTAATTCTGGGTAGGTCACGGCAACTTGACCTTAGGGTCTGTATCTGGCTCACGATCTTTGTCTCTGGCACAGTCCCCTGACCTGCTTCTCACCCACCAGGAACTAAGCAGCTCTGCTCGGCCACGATGGGTGGTTCTGCCTTGGATCTCCCTGAAATAGTGAGCCACCAAGTTAAACCTCTCCTCATCCCAATTTGTGAGCACTGGGTAACTTGTTCAGCAGTGGAAAAGCTGACCAATGCAACAACGGATCCCGTTTTCAGTGTTGGCCAGGATGAAGGCATCATTTAAGGGAAAACTGGCAGCTATTGCCAGGCAGAAACTGTCACCATCAGGGAAGGTTGCAGGCCCATCACAGATGCTTAATTATGTAAAATGGAGTTAAAGGCCATAAAGAAGATCTTAGACAGCAATAATAATTAAGTAGTTATTAAGTTGTACATTTTAGACCAAGTCTTAAGAGAATTTGAGAAATTCCCATGAGGATCTGATCACTGATTTATATGACCTGGCAGTCATATGCTATAGTCATCGGTAGTATGAGAAAACCTGGGAGAAATCTGATTTTCCCCTCTCCTAGGCAGGAAGTCTCACTGAAACATCTTTCTTTCCTCAGTTCCCAGGCCATGAAAACTGTCTCAATGTCTGCTTAAAATTTTGCTCATTACTGTTCAAATATCTAGTGTAAGGAATATATTGTTGGAACAGTCTGTGAACTGTTTCTAAGCGAGCTGCTGATGAAAGACTGTAAGTGGTGCTCGGAAAATTTACACGGGGCCATCAGTGCGTGAAACACTGCTGTAAACTGAGGGAGGAATCACAGACTTCCTTTCTGCATCCCCTTGGGTGGTAAATCTGCTAGGACCATTTCAGAGTCTAGTCAGTTCATACGTGAGAAGGCCTTACTCAGCCCAGGAAAAATGTGCTGGAGGACACTGTATTTTCTGGACCAAGTATGGGGATAAGTGGTCTGAAAATGGACAACATAAAGTCAGCACTGTCCTGAGAAATGTGAGGGGCACAGTTTCTCCACTTAGCATAAGTCACTTTTTTTCTTTCTTTGGCTGTATGTGGAGAATGGGAGGGAGAAGGAACTCCAAGCAAAGGGGCCTGCAGTGTATGGGGTGAGCTTTGAAAGAAGCAGCAGAAAGGGTAACCTCTAGGCAGAAACCCGAGGACAAATATTAAAATAAACTTTGAGACAGCAGGACACGAGACTGTACAGCATTAGGATGGGGAGAGTTCTGGAAATGTTCATAACGAGGAAGGTGTCCATGACCACTGACACTGAGTTTGCTCTCATTGGCTTCAAGCGTCATATTTATTAGTGTTTTACTATTAATGAAGTTATTTCTGTAATTAAAGAAAAAACTGGGATGAAAGCTCTATGGCGGCAAGTCTTGCTCTAATTCTACATGCACATATAAATACTCACTGGCAGACTCAGAACTGTCGTCCAGAGATCGAGGCCCCGTGGATGCACACACACAGCGTAATGAAATGGAAACCTCTTTTGAAAAGGCTCAACAGGTCAATGTGAAGTTGTCCAGTGACATTACTGTCTGGATCTCCATAAATCACACATTTAGCCAAGCCCTTCACAAGCCTTTACTTTTCTCTTCAGTACCTATGAGTACACTGAGGCCATGTCACAGCTATCACCTGATCTCTGCTCTTTGTTTTCAGGCAAGTGCAGCACACCCTTTGTTTTAAGGAAAATCACGTAATAAAAACGAGGCAAGCGGGCTGAGGGAAGAGCACAGCCAAGGGCTAGCGCAGCTCCGAGTCCAAGGAAACACCGACCACTCAGTTCCAACCCGCGATCATCATGCAGTAATGCCTGTGATCTCATTACAGTCAGACTTTGTAAAGCTTTTGGGAGCAGGCTACTGATATTATATAACACAAATTTTAAATGAGAGCAGCTAACCTCTTAAAAAGAGGCACTATATAGGAAAGAAAATGAAGAAAATTTGCCTGTGGGCCAAAAGTGTCTGTAGGCTCCTAGTATGGGAGTGCTGTTCTAAGGGAACTTCCTACTGTTTTAGGGGGTGCTCGCAATTTATAGTAGCCTAAGATTTGGGGGAAAGACTCATGCCTGACTTAACTGCACTGGCCATGCATTTGTAAACTTGGATGGAATTACCCCTCAAGACTGATCTTTGTACTGGGCAATCCTAAATATTTTTAGTTCGCTAAAGTCTTTCCAATGAATCCTGGACTTAACGGCTATACAGAGGCAGAGAATTATGCATGTATTTCTGTACTAGTATTTTTTGGTTTGATACCAATGTGTCAGTTTTCTGCCCTTGCTCTTATCAGAGGAAGATAGAGGCAAATCCTTTATTTATGGTAGAGCGAAGAGTCACACAGGGACCCCAGGGCAGCAGTGATAGCTATGCTGTTTTCAAGCAAATTACTTGTTAGGATTTGTTCATGCTTAGTCAGAGGCTCTTCCTCTGTGTCTTATCCATACTTGGCAAAATATCTGGTGTGTCAAAGATTCTCAGAAAATATTTGTGCACTGAGATGAGCCAAGCCATGCAAGAAAACTCCTTAACTGGGTTCCCTAAGCCGCACGCCGTGAGACTTCACTTGCTTCATTAGCTCATGCCCAGCAGGCCGAGGTGATGACCAAACTGTTCTATTTTCCCCAAGTACCTGATAAACACTGACATACCTTTTCTTCCCAGTACCTATGAAATCTGCTCATTGTCAAAAACCTAATTTAATAATCTTCCTTTCTTTGGAATCCCACTTAATTATAATGAATTTTGTTCTGTGCAACTACTAGTCATGCTTGCAAGAAAGTGACAGGACAATCACTTCCTCTACAGCTAATTTTTAAACATTAACCCTCAAAAAGCACTGCCTGTCTCTATCAGTCTGTAAGGACACCGTGTACTGCCACGCTGTGCCTAGAGTGGCACATACTAAGGGTCATACACTCAAAAGCCAGTAGAAGCCCGACAGGTGACAACCTAACTAGTCTGATGTAAGAAAACAAGGACTTGGCCGAATACGGCAGAGCGGAATTCAGCTGCTCCGTCCTCACTTCATGAGGCAATACAGAGCCAGAGTTGTGAGATTTCTTTTTTTTTTTCCTTAAGCCAAAACTTTGGAAGCTGAATAAAACAGGTCTATGCACTGCCAGCTTTGACCTTGTGTATAGCATTCTATTTTCCTAGAGCTTAGGGAAGGTTTTTCCAAATAAAACAGCAGGAAAAACATCGGAAGTCACCAGACTCACGCACTGTAGATCCATCAAGATCCAATAAATCATACCAGGTGAGCTTTTGGTGGTACCTGGCCAAACCCTAGCTCCAAAACACTATCGCAAGGTGTGTAGTACCTTCCCCTCTGGGAAGGGTCACTTGTGTGGCTTTGTTAGAAAGAAATTATCACATCAGCTGTATCCTGGTTTAGTTCCTCTAGTAAGAATGGAAGCCAGAAAGCTACACTGTATTTTGATCAAATTATAACAGCCTAGAAACATATCACCCTAAAAACATCCAAGTGAAATTAAAATGAAACAGAGCACGACAGCGCATTTTGATAATTTACTTTGTCACTATGAGTTTGTGCTTTGAATTCTGTTCCACGTTTCTTTGCTTTGGGAGTTCCTGTCTCTAGAAATACCTTATCTCTTCTGGGATTGTTACTCACAGGGCTGGATGGGTGATGCAATATCTAAACTGGCAAATTAGGGAATCCCATTTCCTGGATGTAATGGTTGGTCTAGAGTACGCAATGATCTCCTTTCGGAGCTAAGGATGCTGGGATGAGGTGAGATGGCAAGCGACAGGGATGACACAGGCATGGATCTATGCCTAAAGCCCTACCAACACACATGAAAAAACTCACTTCAAAGGGTGAGAGGAAGGCGGGGGACGGGCGGGCAGGAGTGTGTGTGTGGGAGGTATTCCTGACGGTGTCACCTACCACAAACCCAATGATGTCGGATGCTACTCCAGATGTTCACCAATAAGTTAACGTCCTTCCTTCCTTCCTTCCTCCTTCTCTCTCTCTCTTTCATGTTTGAGACAGGGCCTCATGATATAGTTCAGGGTGGCCTTGAACTCACTATGTAGCCCAGGCTGGCCTCAAACTTGCAGCAATCCTCTTGCCTCAGCCTCCCCAGTGCTGGCATTCCAGGCATGCACCACCACACCCAGCATAATAAGTTAACTTTTAAACTTAAGTTTAACGGGTTCTTATAAATTACAACTGAAAGCCTTGACAAATACAAGAAATACTGTGGTTCCTATTTTTATTTTAGGAGAATGTGGATCCAATTAAGCTAATTTCAGAAACAGGCGTCTGAATTATAAAATTACTTTCTGGCTCAACATATATTTATAATTCATATTACATATTCTACTCTTTCAAATATATGAGTGTCAGCAAATAAATATTTTTCTAACCTCAGTCAAATACTATTATGCATGGACTAATGCTTTTGGAACTAATTTTATGAGTAATGCCGTGTTCAGTACCAAAAATTTCGAGAATACAGAAAAGTACAAAGGGGGAAAAAAGAACCCCAAACAAATGTTAATTTCAAAAGTTAAGATTAGATTAAACTGTTAGCCAGAAGTTTGCATTCTACACATGACCGTACATTTTTTGATGTATTTGTTGAATTAAACAGCCCATGAACTATTTTAGTCGGAAACACAAAATAAAATAATTGTAAATCTCTGTGAAAGCATTCCTTGCTAGAAGAATGCAGAATCTCTGCATGTACCTCCTACAGAGCATGCTGTAGGAACCCCAGTGGCTGAAAGTGGACGATGGGGTGACTGCACTTAGGACAGTCACTATGCTTAGGGCATGTCAGAACGTCTTCCGGTTTATATCAGACTGCGGTCTCTGGTAGGGCAGGAAGTATGCTCACCTCTTCGTTCTCGATTTTGAGTGTGGCCAATCGGGACTGCAGCTGTTGGTACCTGAGCATGAGCTCCGCCTGGACTGGCTGCTGGGCGCTGACCTGACACACCTGTTGGAGAATCAGAAAGAACTGCAGATACAACTGGGCCAAGCCAACCCAGCCTCTGAGCCACAGGTATCCTCTGTCCATGCAGCATGAGTCACGCTGGGCCTGAGACTCCAGTGCATCTTTGTTTATAGCAGCTGCCTCAGAACTTCAGTTTCCAGCGGAGATGCGGACTTCAGTGGCAAGCACAGAGTGCAGCTGCTTAGCCTGGCTACGGGAAGACAGCAGCCTCAGGAAGCGCTGCTCTGAGAACAGGCGGTTCCTGAGATGGAGCGGTGATTCTGAAGTTTTTTGGGTGGCATTTTAATAACATTTGGGCAGAGGGCACAGGGAAGAGTGCAAAGGATGGTCCAAGAGGACTACGCCGGCAGGAGGAGGGCTTGCCGGTTAGGGCGTCCGCTCCAGGGTCAGCCAGCTGTGCTTTAATTCCAGCTCTGCCACCTCCCAGCCAGGTGACTATGATAAGCTACAAAACCTCGGTTTCCTTTTCTGTAAAATGGGGTTAAGGTTTCCGACTGTACAAGGTTGTTGTGAGGATGAAATGCAACAGTATATACCAAGCACCAGCAGCACATCTGGCACACAGTAAAAACTCAGAAAATGTGAACAACTACTTCTAGCAACTTTCAACCATGGTTTCACTAGCCAGAATCAGCCACATGGCATGATTCACCGTCAGTTCGGAGAGGGCCCTGTACCAGCTCCCTGTGAGGGTGCGACCACTATGTACTACAACCACGTAATAATAAAAAAATAAAAACTGAGCAACAAGAAAGGGGTCACTGAAATTAGGCTTTGGTAGACGATATTTGGGCCACAATTTCAACTAGGGATAAGGTTAAAGCATTTTCCAAATTGCACCAGAAACAATTTTGTCTCATTTTCCTTGACACAGAAATGTTCTTGGTTCCTGTCAAGAGCGGTTCCAAAGCACCATAAAGACTGCCGTGCCTTCACAAAGCTGGCCCTAAGGACAACAGATAGGCTTCACCACAGTCAGGATGACAATAATAATGATGACGGTGGTGTAACAGGGACATGTGCTTAACACATCCACACGCCAAAACTGAAACACTCACCCCCGGTTTTGGAGGGATAACGCTGGGTAGAATACGCTGCTTGGTCTGTTGAAATTCATACGTGACTGACATAAAAACCACAGGCTGCGTCTCCTTTATCTAAAGTGCTTAGGACCAGAAGTATTTATGATTTTGAAAGTTCTTTGGATTTAGGAATATTTACACAGTCTTTATCAATTAAGTGTAATTATTCTACAAATCTTAAATACAAAATTTTTAGGTTTTGGAGCATTTCAGATTTTTGGGCTTGGGATATGTGATCTGCACTTACTGTTTCAAGTAAAGTAATTTATCAAACCAAAAGAATAGAAATAGAGCTGACACACATCTTACATGTCTTAATACTTTGTGTTTCAGAAAAACTGTAATAGTAATCTTTCGTGAATATTATAATTTTTTCTACTTTTAATAATAGACTATCATCCCAATAAGCTAAAACTGAGCTCTTTTTCTTTAACATAGCTGGGAGTTTTATTTTACACAGCTGGGACATCAATGCCCCATTACTTGGCTTTTCTTCTTTCCCCCGGCCCATAGACAACAGCATAAACAACCATAATTCGTAATTATCTCAAATGTCATTTGTTTTCATAAGAGGACAGAGAGCTAATTCATATAAAGAGCATAAGACACAATATATAATTTCTGATGCTTATTTTGCCAGTTTGGAGCCAACCTGCGTCTGAAAACGTATTCTGCACTTTTCACCCTATTTTCCTGCCATTTATAATATTTTTCAGTATAGAGATCTTTAAATAGGGGTTATACGGAGTCTTCAGAAATGTTCCATTGGGCCATCAAAATTTTTTTAAATTCAAATTTGAATATTTTGAGGGAGAAGATCTTGCCAATTATTCTGGGATGGCTTAGCCAGATTAGCACTTTTATCTGTTTGCCATGTGAGTGTGTCTGAGCCTTGTTCTAAGAGGTGGTAGTGGCTGATTTCAGCACGGTATTGTGCTGAAAGTCTGCACAAGAGTAGGAGAGAGAAAACAACTGAGAATTCTTCTACCTGCTCAGTTACAACTAGTGAGGAGAAATATAAAGGAAGAGACAATTCATTAGTTTAAAAATCATCAGCCTACTGACCTCATCACCCATGTGAGACTGAAATTCAAATTTCATTGGTGGACAGAAGGCAGCGGGGTACATCTCCAGGAATCTCTGCTTGTCACTCCTCGGTTCTAAATTGTCAACCGCATTCTCAATAATGTCTAAACCCTCATGTCTGGAGGTTTCGAGGTTATACTCCGCAGAGAGGTACGTCCTCAGGGCTCTGTTCAGGCTTGCGTGGTAGCCAAGATCACAGCACTTAAAAAACAGAAGAGCACAGTATAAAAAGTTAGCTGAAAACTGACCAAAGACCTTAACGTGGCCCTATAAAACTCTTAGAAGAAGACAGGTAAACCTTACGACACTGGCTTCTTGGACGCGACATCAAAAGCATAGGCAACCAAAAGGTGAAAAAACCCAAATATATTTCATTTAATCAAAACTGTTAACTTCAGAAGTTCGAGACGACCTACAGAATGAGGAACTGTCTTTTTCAAATCATGTATCTGATAAGGCATATGAACTTGTATTCAGGACATAGGAAGAATCCCTATTAAGTCAATGATACAAAGATAAATGGCGCAATTAAATAGGTGGCAATGGCTCTACATAGACATTTGTCTAAAGAAGAAGATATAAGTGAACAACAAGCACATGAAAAGATGCTCAGCATTAGCAGTCATTGGGGAAAAGCAAATAACTCACAGTGAGATACCACTGTGCACTCGTTAGGTCGGCTACAGTCAAATACAGGTGATAACACGTATTGGAGAGAACGCAGAAAAACTAGAACCCTCACATATTCTGGTGGGGGGTGTGAAATGGTTACAATCTCTTTGGAAAAGTCTCGTAGTTCCCCCCAAAGGTCAAATGTACTGTTCCCTATGACCCAGGAAACCTACTTCTAGGTATACGTCTGAGAGAAATGAAAACACTTCTGATACAACATGTACATGAATGTTTATAGCAGGTTTATTCCTAATAGCTCAAAAGGTAAAAGAATCTAAACGTCTACCAGCGAGTGAACAGCTAAATAAAAATGTGGTCTAACGATGCAATCGAAAGTTATTCAGCCACAAAAGGAACGAAGTACTTTGAAAACTTTACGCTATGAGAAAGAAGCCCATTATAAATGAACCTATGCTATATGAGTCCATTTACATGAAATGTACAGAACAGGCACCTCAATAGCGACAGGAGAGTAGATTAGAGGCTGCCTGGGCTGGGAGGGAATGGAGGAATGGAGATGTTCTCAAATTGATAATAGTGATGGTAGACAGCTCTGTGGCCACACTAAATGCTAACCACAAACTTTTGATGGGTAAACTGTATGGTGTGTGGATTGTATCTGAAAAAAAGCTGTTAAAAATTTTAAAAGCAAATACTCAAAAATAGTACTCGTTTCATGTATGCAATAATGCGACTGTTACAGTAACTCAAACCCTTCTAGCCTGCAAATATGTAAATGAAATCTTTTGGGTTTGTATATTTTATTGGAGACTCAAGAATAATCTATACTCTGTCAAACACAGAAGAACAGGATTGAATCTGTCGAAATGGTCCTAGAATGCTTTCCCTCTGGTCCTCAGAATAAAATCCTTGAATAAGAAATAATTACTGAAGCCCTTTCATTGTAAATAGCATTTTGTTTAGTATTCCAAGAAATAAAATAGCTTTGAGATTTCCTGAATCTCTATTACTTTTAGTTTGTATTTCTATTTTTTCACATTGCATTTTAAGCAAATATGGTTTAAAACGAGTACACAGCTTTGGAAATTAGTTAAAATTACTGACAGAATTTTAAACTTGAACATAAAAGAAATATAAATCCTTTAAAGAGAAAACAAGTGGTTTTAAATGGACAAAACCAGGTAATCTCCATGTTGAACTAATGAAGTTGAATGAGTTCAATTTGATGCAATTCAATTCATTAATTGGCTCGGTGCCAGGGAATATGCTAGGCTCCAGGCACATTCAGACTGGAACACAGTAAAATACTTTCATCCTCCAGGAAACTGAATATAGGCTGTTCATTAATTTGCTTCTAAAATACTATTAGACAGCGTACAAGGGATGCAGGCTTTGTACCTAGGGTGTATCCACCAGGTGGGAACCTCCAGGCCTGTGTGGAGATCCAGGTTTAGTCCCTGACTTGTCCGTAGCAATACCAAATGCCAGCCTATCTTTCACTCTCTGATTTCAAATCATTAAATCTGGGAGGTTTATGTACAGATATCTAGAGTCTTGCTATTAAAATTTGGTCTGCAGTTCTGTAGTTAGCAGCAGCAACAGTCCAGGTGATTGTTAGAAAAGCAGTCTTGGGTCTTTGCCCTTGACAGAATTCAGAATCACGAGTTTAAAAGGAACCCCCAGGGGAATCACATGTACACTAAAAGTCTGACGTGTACTGCCCTAAAAATGAAAGGGCCTTGAAACCGTGCGCTTAGGGGTGCTAGTTCCCTAAGCAGGCAAGAGGACTTGGTTAAAGACTTCTTGATTTAAAAAAATCAGAATGCATCTATGACATCACAATGACAAACACAAGCAAAATACAATTGTGAAATGCACCATTAACACATTTGCAGTGACATCAGCTGCACTGAAATACAGAGAATGATTCATCTTGAGTTAATTTAGAAATTCTAGTCACAAGTGAACAAAGCCCTCTTTCATCGCAGTCGCTCCTCACAATCCACAGTGGTTCCATGCAGCAGTTTTGCATACATCAGAGGGACTGACAAATTATTGTATCTTTCAATAACAGTGCATTTTATAAAACACACACTCACAATGGAAACAGCCTCATTTCTTTGAGACGCACCAGTGCTTAAAAACATACTACTATTCTAAAAGAAGACAGATTCTAGAAGGAAGCGGATGGGAAAAGCTGCTTTATTTCTTCAGTGTTGATTCCCAGTGGGACTGGATAAATATGTGAAATGGGGCAGAGAAAATAAAGCCTATTTCCTTCCTACAACACTGCCTTCTCTCACAATGTGAAGACAGAAATAGAGGAAGAATGAAAAGAAGGAAGTATAACCACAACTACCGATTGACTTGAAGTGCTGCGAAACGCCTGCCAAGTTTTCATTACTATATACTTCACTCCATAGGCATCAAAACGTGGCATCCTGGGGGAAGAAATGCCCAGCTCGCAAAAGCATCAGGGCCCGTTTCCACAGCCCATGCACCAGCTGGGTGCTGTCAGTCTGCACCCAGTGACAGGCCTGATTTCCTAACAGGCTGGGAGGAAAGGCTGCACCTTTGCTTAGCATGCTGTTTAGTGTCCTGCCAGGTATCTTCTGGACATGCCCTGCTGTACTTAGGAGGTGTCCATGACAAACTGCGATGGGCAGTTTCTTTGACTCCTGCAGTGCCCATGAGTCTGTAAGGCCATTTCCTTGGCATGCTTTTATTAATTCTGATATGCAGCACTTCCACACTCTTAGGTTTTTCAAGCATTTTGAACTTTAAAAGCAGCAAGAAATGGAGAGCAATTTTTTTTCTTCAATTTCCCTTGAGACACCGACGCTAGCCATGGAATCCTATTTTCCCCTCCTAGAGGCTGAAATGACACAGAATATACTAAGATTCAAGATATTTGGTTTAAAAGGTCTACGGTGATTCTATGGCACTTATGAATTATTAATGGTAGGAAAGGCCATCTTTTGCACAGAGAGTTGAGCTATAACCCAGGTATATTTAATGATGAAAATACACAAGAAACCAATAAAATATTTCACGCAAACATAGCAAGTGTTATTCTGATGACTGAAAAAACTGAGTTAAAATTACAGATCAAAATTAGGGGGAAACACTGAATTAGGGTACTTTTTTTAAATATCCAAACGCTGCCAAGATAGAGCTCAGTAGACTAACTCATCAAAGGGGGCTAATTTCCTTAGGCAAAAGGGTTGAAAACAGAATCAAAATGAACATGAAATCTAAGTGCTGAGGGCTGTGATAGATACTTCATCCTGTTCCAAGCACTAAGAGAGGCTGAAGGTTACATGGTGAGTACCATGTCAGGTGTAACGCACAGCTCTTCAGATGGAAGCCATTTCCTTTTCTTCTTGCATTAACTCCATGACATAAAATGCCCTAGTGAAGCACAAGTTTCCTATCAAGATGGGAGCTAGCACAATGGAAAGGCACAGGAAAGAAATCTGACACTGAAGTCTGCAGAACAGAAATCGTCAATGTCATTTGCCAGGGCCCTTTAGAAGAGCCCAGAGGGCAGCCCCAAGCTCCTGTGAGACCCCACAATTAAGCAGCTGTCATAAGAATGGAAAGGGAAGGGTGGGTATCACCTGTTCTGCATAAGTATTCTACATTTACCTCTGTTCTCTGGCCTCTGTCTGAGAGATCCGTGTGATCTTCTTTCCAGAATTCTATCTCTACGTTTTATAAACTCAGCTCTGACCATTCCCAAACCAAGGACATTGGAGAAAGTCTCTTAGTTTTAGTCTTTGTTGTACAACCCAAGTGAGCTGGGAATTTTAAAATACAGCTTTCCCTGCACCGTGAGTGGCTTTCAAATGTCCAGAGGAAGCCAAGTCCAGAGTTCTGCAGAGGTGCCCAATGAGGAAAGTGGTTATCTTCTGAGTTAGTCTCCCTTTGGCCGTCACTGATTTCCTTGCTAACTGTCTTGGTTTTTTTTTTTTGTTGCTGAGACAAAATATTTAACACTCAAAATGAAGTAAGGAAAGGTTTATTTAGCTTATAGTTTGTGGAGGTTTTAGTCTATATTTGGCTGGTTTTGAGGTAGAGTGGCACATGGCAGAGGGCAAACTGTTTAGGGCAGCAGAGCACAGCAAAACCAACCAGCAAAATGGCTGTAAGCAGCCTCCTTTTTTCCCCTATATTGTAAACAACCTACCCCCACCCAAGGGTTGTGAACCTCTCACACAATTTTTATGCCCTCCTCTTTTATAGGCTCAGGCTGTTTATAAAGTAAGCACCCCAGCTTTCTCGGAGTTATTTAGCTAAATCTTTAGCTTTCCCAAGTTGACACAATGTATCAACCATAACATTCCACCCCTTGTCAACTTGGCAACCAGACACATTTTTTTTAAACCAGTTTTTAGATATAAAGACATGCTTATATTAGAACCATAACATTTTGTCTCCATATAAATGAAAATTAAACACCTTTAACATTTAAAGGCACAAAATAAACATTATCATTCCAAAAGGCACCAATGGGGGAATATAGAGCATTGGGACCAAAGCAAGTCTAAAATTTAGCAGGGCTAACATTATGTTTTATAATTTTATATGCAGCATCTGAAACAACTTGTGGCACATTGTAAGCTCTAAAGGGCTTGTGTGAATCCACCCCTATGGCACTTTTGGTGGCTATTGCCTCTACAGTTTTTTTTTAGGTCTGCTTTGCTCCCCAGTTGCAGCTTTTTTTAGATGATCCACACTCCTGTTATTTTTAAACTTTTGAGGTCTCCAGGGCACCTTTTGTTTTACACTCACAGCCTCACATACTGCCCTCTCAGGGGCACACTGCCTGGCCTCCCAGGTCTTTTGAAATTTGGGTGGAAGCCTCTTTAACCTCAGAACTCTTGCATTGTTTTTGCACCTAAAGCCAGGGCCACATGGATGATGCCAAGGTCTGCTGCCACCTGGAGCAGTAGCCAAACTTTCCTCTCTCTTGGCCATAGAGGTCCACTGCCTGGATTGCTGGGCACACCGAATCTAATTTTGAGGAGCGAATTTTCTATGCTGTCTCCATTTTGGAACCTGGTGCGGCTGCCGCCGCCATTTTAGAATATGACACTCTTTGGCTTTTTTCTGAAGGCAAGGTGTTTCACCTTTGCAGTTTTGAGACTGCAAAGGTTGGAGACTTGCTTTCTGTAATGACCTTAGGCCATCTTTTTTATTTTTTTGTTTTTTCTCAGCAATACAGATCTCCTCTGCCTTACCTTTGCAATCCACAGTTTTACTGGAGCTTTCTTTTTGGCCAAATTCACATTTTAAATTATCTTGCTGGGCTCTTTGCTCTTGATTGTCAATATAAATCTGGCTAAAAGCCTGCAACAATAGCCATGCCACTGCCCCAACATTTGACTGCCTTGAAATTTTGTTTGCCAGATTAATCAGTTTGCTGCTGCCCTTAATCTCAGTCTTAGGCAAAGTCTCTGGACACGAGCAAAATGCAGATAAACATTCTGCCAAGCCTTAACACACATCATTTGGAGTCTAACAGCCAATGCAGACCTTCTTTTCAACAGAAACCTCCTGAATCTGGTCTTTACCGCCAGGATTTACATCAGCCTTCTGGTCTTTTGAGCTCTGGCCAGACATCTCTAAACCTTTCCAAACTCTTTACAAGCAATTTTCAAAGGCTCTTGAACCACATGGTCAGGTACAGTCATAGCAATGACCCCACTCCTGGTACCAAATTCTGTCTTGGTTACTTTTTTCTCATTGCTGAGACAAAATACCCAACACCCAAAATGAAGGAAGGAAAGATTTATTTAGCTTACAGTTTGTGGAGGTTTCGGTCCATATTTGGCTGGTTCTGAGGCAGAGTGGCACATGGCAGAGGGCAAACTGTTCAGGGCAGCAGACCACAGCAAAACCAACCAGCAAAAGAGAGGAATGGCTGCAAGCAGCCTCCTTTTCTCCCCTACATTGTAAACAACCTACCCCCACCCAAGGGTCATGAACCTCTCACACAATTTCCACGCCCTCCTCTTTTATAGGCTCAGGATGTTTACAAAGTAAGCGCCCCAGCTTCCTCTGGAGTCATTCAGCTAAACCTCTAGATTTCCCAAGTTGACACAATGTATCAACCATAACAGTAACCTAGAAACTACACACTCTAGGAACTGCAGACATAGTCAGTGAGAGACAAGTACCTCACAGGACTGACCTGGGTGTTTAGACTTCTACAGCCAACTTTTATATACCTGTTTTCATGTCTGGGTTGCTGATGGTCCACAAAGGGCCGGCGATTCAATTTTTGCTGCTACTTTAACAACTACAGGTAAGCATTAGCAATACTTACCTAGAAAGTATTAGGAAGGTCAGAATGGTCCATGTGTGTGATGGGAACAGCTACAAAGCAGGGAGCAGGGAAGTGCTGCTGCGTATGCCTGAGTCAGTGAGTGGGTGCATCTCCTACTTGTCAGAACGGCTTCTCTCAGCCAAATCTCTGCAACTACCCCGAGTCAAGTCAACAGAGAATAAAGAGAACAGACAAAGCAAGCCCAAGTATACGCTGACCATTCCATAATGTCATGAAGAAATTAAAGGAGCAGAGGAACAGAGAGTTGAGGGAAAAGGGCATTGCTCTTTTTTATAGAGCAGCCGAGAGGGAACATGCGTGCAAAGATGGGACGAAGTCCTACAAGCTCTAGAAGACAGAGTGTTCTAGGCAAGAAGCACAAAGACCCAGGTAACTGACAGCTTGGCCGCTGTGTGGAATGGAAAAAGGCTGGCGACCCCGAGACGTGGCAGGTGAGGTAAAGCTGCTGGGGCTGGCAGTGAGGGGGGCGGGTTGGCACATGTTCACAAAGGGCTTAGTGAATAGTTCGGATTCAATGCTAAGGACAATGGGAGGCCTTTGGAGAACTTCAATCAGGGATTGTCGTGTCCAGTTTTTGTTTTGTTAAAACTCTGGATGCTTGGGAGGAAAACGGGCATTTGGAAGGTGTGAGCAAAAGAAACGGGACATGTGAGGCAGGTATTGCAATGCGGGGAAGAGAGGAGGCTTTGTCTGGGAGATGGAGGGCAGGCAGTGAGAGGTGACGGTCTGGGACATTGAGAGGCGGGGACAACAGGACTTCTGAAGCATTTACATGTAGGCAGTGACAGAACTGGGGTTGTGGCTTGTGCAGGTGGGTGGAGAGTGGTGTCATTTTCTGAGGCATGAGAAGCGGGGAGAGGAAACCGATGTGTGTTGAAGGTGGTAACAGCAGGGGTAAATGATATAAAAAATTGTGTTTAGGAGTCTGACGCATACAAGAGGCCTATGAGATACGAGGCATCCAGTAGACAACGGGATATAAAATCTGAAGTTATGGACATGATCAAGGCTGGTAATAGAATATGTAGGAGCTAAGGGACAAAGCAAAGGGACAAAGCAAGAGACAGAAAGCCAAGGCTCATCCTCGAGGAGACATCCAGCATTCCAAGAAGGCAAGCAGGTACTGACCAGGGAAAGAATGAACAATTTGTGCTGCAAGAGGAAACCATTTCCTAAAGCAAGGGCCGTGGCAGCTCCGCGAGAAGGAACTTAAAATGCCAATGACATAAGTCATCCAACTCATGGCAGTGTTTAATACTCCTTCTAGCACAACAGAGAAAAACCCACCTAAATTAGTTTCACGATCACGACAATACCCTAACCCATTTAACATGATCTCTCTCTAATCTTCCTAATAAGACTTCAGGTCTAATGGGGAATATAGTATTACATGCTGGCAGGTTTTCGCGCGTAAATCTTCATACCACTGCATACGAGGAAAAGTCAAACTAATTAAGAAAATTCTGAACTCTGAATAAGTTGCTTTTTAATTAAATGCACATCACAAGAGACACAAAGACAAGGCTAAAAGCTTTAGCATAGCTAATTAGTCAGAAATTATAAAGAGGACATGGAATATATGATGCAATCTAATTTCAATCTAACTCTGCATAAATGGTCAATAAAACACATGTGACAGATATCCCTATAAAGAAAACTGGCTAGAGTGGAGGATTATTCCCTGGGAACATTTCATAATAGTAACAAAGATTTATCCTTCAAACACCAAAGTGACCTGCAAACTTTTACAGGGAGAAATCTGAGACCGTGAGACTGTACTTCATGACAAACACTTTATTATTACTTGGTAGGGGCTCTCCAACAAAGCATCAGTAGATTTTTTTCTTGAGAACTTTGTCTGAGTGCATCTTGAAAATGAAGAACTAGACTGGATGGGGCTACATGACTGCTGATGTAATCTTTTTTTAATACATGAATTTTATCTTTATTTTATGGAAAAAAGTAAAGCAAAATTTCATAGCAAAATAATAGAATAACAATAGTTAATAAATTGAATATTGTCTTGAAATAGTTAATCAGAGTACAAGGTATGCAATTTTCATGTTAGCTGTTTTAAGAACTTCAAGCTTACAGAGTGGTGAATTTGATTCTAGATCAGACAGACTTCAGCATTAGGACTTGGACTCTTTTCTAAGAATTTCTCTGCAAATCCCAGTCATTGGAAACTCTTAGCATTCAATTACAAATATCGCTGCTTATGATTTTTTTAAAATTGCAATGATCATGATTCTTACATGATAAACTATAGATTCTTTTTCACCTAATATTGGGAATAAAAATGATCATACCCACGAAATCTAATATTTACAAACTATCATCCATTTTCCTTTACAGCTGTATCTTTTTTTTTCCTCCCAAAGCAATGAAACTTCCTTTGGCCCAAATTGTGCAACATATTTCTAACAATTCATATTTATTCTTTAGAATGACATCATTGAAATTCCTCATTTATTAGGAAATTAACTCTGTTCCACTTTCGACTTGATTCCAAAAGCTAACTATCTACAAACTAAAACTTACTTGGGATTTCCGCTAGAGACAGAGCAGAAACCCTTTCCTCCGTCTTTTGCTGAAGCAACACTGTGGCTTCGCAGTTGGTTCGTTCCCTCAAGCAGGGTCAACAGGCTGTGCCTTGGTAAGCTGGACCGCAACACAACCGCCACGTCTTCTTCTCATCTGTGCTGCTTTTGCACAAGTGTAGGGTAGCTGTGACAGAGACCGTATGGCTCACAAGCCGAACACTGTTTCGGCTCCCTCCAGAAGTTTGCACACTTGCTAAAGCGCAGCGACTGACGTCAGCAGCACTGCGAGCACACACAGCTGGTGTGTACTCTCGAACACTCCTGCACCTTCCCACTGCAACCACGTATCTGCAGGCAGTGTTTGTTAGACTTACCTTTATTTTAAACTTTTTGTGGTAATGGAAATTGAACCAGTGTCTTTGCACTGAGTTATATCCCTAACCTTTTACATTTTTAAATTTTAAGACAGGGTCTCACTAAGTTACCTAGGTGGGACTTCAACTCATGGTCCTCCTGCCTTAGCCTCCCAAAGTGCTGGGATTACCAGTATGTGCTACTGTACCCAGGGCATTTACATTTATAATAATTACAGTTTAAATATTAAATAAACTGAGACGCATGAGGGAACACTTAAGAATAAATGAAATTGCTAGACATGATGTAAAGGAGTGAAGATTGTGAAAACATGGTAAATACCCAGAATATTGTCTCCTTCACATCAAATAACGCAAAACCAGAAATCATGGGTAATACACAGTGAAGTGATTCTGTAGAGGAAAACTGCTCAGAACTCTATAAAAACTCACAGTATTAAAAGATCGTAAGTATATGGGTAGGCTTCATTTAGGTTAAATATATTTAAAGTATATTTTTGCCATTTTTATAACTTTTTATTTTTCTTTTTAAAATGTAAACTATGTCATGCATACAGAAAAGAACAAAACATATACTCTCCCTTCAAAGAGAGAAAACATTACCGAAGCGATAGAGGAATCAGAGTTGCACCAGCGCGTGTCAGAAATTTTAGCACTGCTATTGGTGAGGTAAACAGTTGTCACCACATGCCTGTGTAAGATGTGGAAGCATCACCTGTGATGTGTTCCATTGTAAAATGGTTAACTTGAATTCATCAAACCCTTATTTATGGAGTTCATCATGGAGTTGATTTTGTAGGAACCACAAAGAGGATAGAGAAACAGGATAGATAAATGACACAACAAGGAGGGAATCAGACAAATTCACAAACTGGAGCTTTCTGAGAAACAATCAGCTGTGAAACATATTTTGGGGTGAGAAATGCAAATAGGGTATGATTATTAGATGAAACGTCTATTGAGATAGAAAGATGGGGAGGATGTAGGTTACAGAGTCATCCATAAAATGTGATTATATAGTGTCATCCTGGTCTAAAACTTGGGGGGAGGTTCCAGAAAAAGTCTCGGTTTTGCTAGTGATGACCTCAGATGGTAAGAACATGCTCATTTTATTTTGGCGGGTAGTATTTTAGTTCTCTTCAACATGCATGCACTGCTTACACAATAAAAATGAATAGCTTAAAAATATATGTTCTGTGGAGATTTATGACTTCTTTGTGACAGAACCGATCTATTCATGATCTACTGTTGGGAAAGAGAGCTGCTGACGTGAGCAGAAGCTAAGCTGAAACGGGAGGTTTATGTATGGAGGTCTCCACTTTAAATTCGATGCCTTTTATGATTCTTTCCAATGCTTGCTTTAATCAAGAGACATTAACTACCTTTTGTGTCTTTCCTCATGCAAGCTGCTATGCATTAAAGACATCTTGACTTTTTCCTCACTGGAGGAATACTAATTCTCATTATTATTAGACAGCTCAGGACAAAATGCCTTGTCTCAAATAAACTTGCAGAGCATAAAGCAGTCTGAATTACCTTTGCATAATAATCAACCAGTTTATTTTCACCAAGAAGGGTCAAGCTGAATGGTTTTTAGGATCAACACTGTACATGCAAATTGGATTCCTACAAAATAAACAGCCAGTTTAGAGCATACATAGCCACGGCTGATTGCCTTAAAAGTGAATCAAGGAACAGATAAGTTATTTTTATTAAGAGAGTACTAAACTTCAGTGGACTATAACAGCAAACCAATTTCATGTCATTTCTTTCAAAATTCATGTTTAAGATATATTATTTGAGAATTATTCACATTTTAAATTTAAGGTTGATCTTGTAAAAGTACAATGTTGTTTAAAAAAATGGAAAATCAGGTGGTGCCTTAACGGTTATTTAAAACAGAGTTAAGTAGATTTGGAGATTAAAACATCTACGTGTGGAAGCCTACTGCTTACTGTTATTGCTACCTTAGGCAAGTCATGTAGCTTGGCTAAGCCTCAGTTTTTATTTTTTACTTTAGTCATTTTGTAACGTATCAATTCGAGGAAGCAGTTTTTATCGCACGGGGTTTAAAATGAGATGAGCTCATGAGAAGAAACCCGCCAGTCACATAGTAAGAGGTGAGCAACTCTCCGTGACAACGACGGTGACATTCACGGTCCCGACATATTGTGTCTGTCCTGTGCATTTCAAAAAGATACATCTTTGCAGCTCCGCACAAATGTCCTTTCATTACCTAAATCTTACTAGATGAAGCCAGAACTGCTTCACGCTCCAACACCTCACTCGAGGGCACTAGCAGTAACCTAGGAGTCTTCTGTCAGGACCTGAATCTTTGTCTGCCTTTGTTTTCATGCCCTGTATAAACTTCTAGCAGCTGCATCAATATATTTTATATTCTGCTACTCCTCACAGGTCTGTCACCAACACAGCACCCAAGCCGGCATCATCTTTAGGCTGGACAACTACAAACCCCCCCCAAAAAAAACCCCAAACAAAACCCTCTTGATAGAGTTCTCTGTGTTCATGCTTGACCTCCTCTGGCTTCCTCTCAGCTGCTAGAGTCTTTACAATGTAAATCAGGCGATACCACTTCCCTGCTTAAACCCTTCAGAGAGACCACAGGTCCAAGCCCGCTCACTGTTCAAAAGCACCTAAGAGATCCGCGTTCTGCTGACTTCCTCCCCCGTCCTCCCTTCTCGCTCACTTAGCTCCAGCCAGGCTGGTCTTTCGTATGTGGTGAGCTTGCAGAACACTCCTCTGCCTGGTACGCGCTGTGCCTGCGGCAAACACCCCTGCCTGGCCAACACCCCTCTACCTTCTGGGAACGTGCCCCTGCTGTGGGGACAGCCCTGCCCCGCGGGGAACACACCTCTGCTTCCACAGCCTTCCCCTGCTGCTCCTCGCGCAGGGGGCTCCCTTCCCCAGGTGGCCATGCAGTTCCCCTGCTAACCTGGTCAAGTATCCGGCTTTTCTTGATCACCTGTCAAAAGTATACAGGTCTTTTACAGTTTTCTTCATGGCGCTGTCACTATTCATTTTACATAGGTGCATGCACGTGTATGCTGGTAAATTTGTTTATAGCCGCTTTCCCAACACATAGATGAACTCCGTGACAGTGAGGACTCTGTTTTGGTCATTGCTGGATCCCCATTGTCCAAAGAAAAACAAAGTGATAACAGATGGATAAAATGGAAACAAAGCATTGTAAGTAAGGAGGGGAAGAGGAGATGAAGGGCGGGAGGGCACTGGGGGAGAAAAGGGGAACCAGGACATGTCAACTGCCCTACGATGAGTGTGACCATTATGTGTATCTAAAGTGTACCCAAAAGACTTAATAAAAAATAAAGTAAAATGGGAAAAAAGGCACTGTGCCTGGCAGACACAGATATATGAGTCAGTGGGGTGGAACAGAAGATACAAGGGAACAGAGGATGCAATAACCCCAGGCACTTGCAGCCGTCTGAGCCTTGATAAAGCGGTCAAAAACTTACACTGGAGAAGACAGTTTCTTTAACAAACAGAGCTGGGAAAACTGTTAACCTCATGAAGAACCTTCTCTCTCACCTTGTACTAAAAAAAGTCAAAATAGATTGATGATCTAGGCATTAAAATACATGGTGATCGGATATTAACAACGGTTGTTATATTACCTAATGTCATCTTCGAAATGGTTGCACATATAACCAGACACAGGCATGGAGCATTAATCAAACAATTACACATTCACAGTTCCTTTCAATGAACTACCAGGTAGTATAGTACAATTATCCTAGCTATCCTGTGTATACATGTATTTTTTTCCTCTTCCTTCTTTTTTTCTCTCCCCTCTGTCATCCCAGTTGCTCCTTCCTATTTGAGCAGTTTCTTTTCCCTTTCACAGTATCTGTTGTACCCTTCCGATTTTTACTCTTTCAGGTTCTTATCATAGGGAGGAAATATGATGTTTACACATGTAAATCTGATTTGTTTCACTTATGAGTATGGTCTCTAGTTGCACCCATTTGCCTATAAAAGCCTCAAGTTTATCTTTTTTTTATTGTTACTGTCTTTGATTGTTTGATCAATCTTACATTCTTACATCTGGTGGACTGAGCAACTTCGTTGAAGGTAGCAGTATGTAATGCAGCAACCACTGTTAATTCCTATCATTTTGTTCTGAGGTCATGTGTCATTTTTGCTTTGCTTTGATTTTGTCTTCATTGTTGTTTTGTTAGTTTAAAAAATTTTTAAAGTAAAAAAAATAGAAATAATGACTCCATGGAAGATAAAATGGGTAAAACTCTTGAAGACACAGGCAAAGGACTTTCTGAACAGAACCTTAATTGCACAAGAAGTAACTTCCAGAATCATAAAATAGGACTGTATCAAATTAAAAAGCTTTTGCACAGCAAAGGAAACAATCAACAGAATGAAAAGTCAATCTAGAAAATGGGAGAAAAATTTTGCCAGATAATCTTTGGATAGAAGACTAATATCTAGAATACATAAAGAACTCAAAAAATTATACTTCCCCAAATAAAAGACCCAGCCAAAAAATGAGCAAGTGAAATTGAATAAACACTTCTCAGAAGAAGTGCCAATGGCCAATAAGTTAATAAAAAAATGTTGAGCATCTTTGGCCATCAGAGAAGCACAAAGCAAAGCAACGCTCAGCATCCATCCTACCGTATAAGGATGGCTATCAGCACAAACTCCTAACATGAGAAATGCTGGTGAGGCTGGGGGGAGAAAGAACCTTGTCACAGTGTCAATCGGAATGTAAATAGTACAACCAATATGCAAATCAACGTAGAGAGCCCTCAGAAAATGTAAAACAGAAATTCCATTTGAACCAGCTATACCTCTTCTGGGCATCTTCCAGAAGATTCCAAGCCATCCTATTACAGCAGCGCATACACACCCATACCTACAGCAGTGCAACTCACAACAGCTGAACCTTGGAAGCAGTCCGTACGTCCATCGGCAGATGAACGCATAAAGACAGAGTGACACTTACACGCAGTGGAGTACTTCTGAGCCATAAAGAAGAATAAATTTGAATCATAGGTGGGAAAACGCATGCACTTTAAGACCATAATGTTAACGGCCATAAATCAGACACAGACGGTTAAAAACTGCGTGGTTTGTCTGACAAGAGATGGGGTACAGAAAGCCTGACCTTTTACAGATGGGGGGGAGGGTGAAAAAGACTAAGGGGTGACAGGTGTATGTGCCAACTTCCCAAAGTGACTATAACCATTATGTATTGCGAACTTCTACTAGTAAAAAATAGTGTTGATGCCTTGTAGGTATTAAACCCATGGAGTTTACCTTGCACAAAAACTGGGTTGGCCAACTATTCCAAGCATTGCTTAAGTAAGTTCTACATCTGGACAAGTGCATGGGTGAGTTACACATAACTAATTCTTTTTTATACCCTGTGTGGTTTGTATAGGCCTTAGAGAGCTAAGTTTAAAAACAGTGGTCATAAAACTTTTTATTTTATTCAGGAAACTTAGTAGAATATTTTATTCAGGAACTCTACTAGCAGTCTGACAGAAAAACTTTTATTTCACCCCAGTGCTAGAACAAATGAGTACTAAAAACAGCACCAAAGTTTCTGCACTTACAACAGTCTAGTGATAGTGAATTGGCTCAAATATTTGTAACAGACAAAAACAGAAGAAAGTTTTCCCAGGTTTTATTTATTACTTCCTAGTCTGTATGGAGAAATTGTTCTATGAGCTGAACTTGTCTTGAGGCTAAAGTAAAAAGAAAAAAATACATCAAGAGTGTCAGAGAGCTAAAATAATTCCCTCTCAAGCTCATCTGGGATTCTTTCATAAAAATCCCAAACCAGCTCTAATCTAAACAGCTAAATACTCAGCTTAGATTTACCATAAAAATAAAGCTGCTTTCACCTAACTGTATGTTTAATTACTTGGAGTCATAAAATATAATTTTACAGTATCATAAAACTGTGGGATACAGTAATACAAAGCAAAATATAAATAAATATACAGCAGATAACTCTCAGAATTTGTATCCCTTTATCTGTGCTTTTCTTATGTGCTTTCTTATGGTGCTTTTCAGTAATCACTGAGTCAATGTCGCTGTGGATATATAACTGGAGAATTCCAAATGCATACAATTATTGCTTTCTGTATCATATCCTAGCAAAAAAGGAGAGACTTAGACAAATCTATAGAAGTGGTCCATGTGGACTCTAAGTCGCTTCCTGTATTTATCAGACCCCTAAGACAGCTATCATCTGTACAACCATTGCTTAACACCTGTCTTTCTTCTCCACTTGAAATTCCAGAGTGTAAGGACTGACCATGGCTTCAGAGAGCTTCAGCATTTCCCAAAAGTGAGGCCCAGTAAACACAGTTTGAATCAGGATACTCAGGGCTGTGCCACTTTGTAATCTGAAAATGATCAGGTCACCTTTCTAGATGCGTTTACTGGGTATTTATGCCTTCCCAGAACCCAACAGTGTGCTTTTCTCTGATTTTAAGCAACACGTATTTTCACAGGCATCTCACAATTCACAGTGGTGCCACCCTTTCAGCTTGCTTGGGGTGCGCCATGGGAGGAGGAATTATCTTGGCCCATATATAAAATACATAATATAGTTAAATTACATAAGGAACACAACTTCTTTTGTATTAAAATATATTTTATTATAACATTTCCAGTACTAATGATGTTGTGTGTGTAATTATAATGCTATGGTTTGACATATTTTGTGCTACTATTTTCACTTCTTAAATTACTTTACAAAATAATATAAACCCATGGTTAGTAAGTAAGAGAGCTTGCATGGCTGCCTAATAACAATAAACGCCTGCTGTCACAGGCACACACACATGGAGATAGGTTAAAATTCTACCGCGGGTAACTGGTGTTTTCTTTGCCAACCTCACACAAGTGCCTGTGACGTCTGCACACACACAGACTTGTGCTGTTTGCTACAGAGCATGCCATCTCCACCTATGCAACCCACGCCTAAGCACAGGCAACCGACTCATGAAAAAGACTCCTGAAAGCCGTAACGACCAATTGTTAGAAGTTTATGATCTTGTGGCACTGCAAAACTAGGTGTCCAGAGCAGCAAGCAGCCCACAGGCTACGGACTGAACGTTTGGTCTAAGTACTGTGCCCAGTTGAATTGGAAGTGTTTTTTTCTTCTTCTGAGTATTATATAACACAATATTATTTTAGTAAATGATGATACTTTCCAATGACTGAATTATAGTTACGGTTAATTGCATCGTAATATAGAAAATACAAAAACTTCAGGTACTTACATCAATTAAATCTGAAAGGTCATGAATATAATACTTGAAAACAGAGGCATTGGTTGCTTCGAGTGTTAGGAGATATTCATTCCGGGCCTTAATGGATTTTAGCTTATTTTCTGAATACTTAGCTTGTCTCTGGAAATGAAGAAGATCCAGGCATCAGCAAAGATGGCAAAATCATTTAAAAATAAGACAGAGAAACAAACATGAATGTTTATTAATCTAAGCAATGTACCCCACATATACAAATGACCCCTGAAGTGCTCCATGCAAAGTACATTTGAAACTGATTTAAATAACAAACTAAAATTACCCAGCTACAGAGAATAACAGCAATGCAGCTGGGCTTCAGGCCCATTTACCAAGCAAGCTCTTTGTCCACAGTCAAGTTCTCCACATTGGGTCTGAGCACTTGGCGTTCACCACCAAGCGATGGCCAGCCCTTACTACAGGGTTTTCATGTGTCTTAAGCACCTTCCGTTCCCATAGGGGGAGGCACACGTCTTTCGGTAATCATTTACAAATGGATGTCCGTCAGCTGTTGCCTAGGTTCTCAGTACTGCACCGCCTCCTCCAGTGAGGGCAGAAGGGTTCTGCGATGTATCTTTACTTACCTTTTCTTTCATTTTTTCAATTTTCTTTACAGAGCTGCGGCGCTGATGCCTCTCTTCTAGTCTGATGTGGAAGACTGGGTCCCCAGCCCTTCCGATCTGCTTCTCCTCTTGTTTCTCCGCCTCTTTCAGCTTGCTCTCCGCACTGATGCTCTCCGTGTGGTACATGTGGTACGTCTTCATCACCTGGGGACAAGGGGTGCCAAGTGTTAGGAGATGTCCGCCTGTAACTTACACGGGGAGAGGGAACCATTGCAATGACGTGTGTTAGTCACCTTCCAACTGGCAAAGGAAAGCCAGATTGTTGGTAAAACAGATGAATTACGGCCCTATTGCTGCTACATAAACCAAACAAATATGCAAATTTACCTGCCAGGAAAGGGTACTCAGTGGATAGGCTTCGACGAGAAAATTATTTACTGAATCCGATGCATACTTTTCAATGTACTGGAAAAGTTCTCCTAAGCTTTCAAGTGTTTCTCCAAAGTCTCCTCTGCATTATTAATTTGCAGTCCAAACCATTTACTCATGGATAAAGAGTTAGCCCAACCAAAATTCCAAATGAAGAGAGTTCTTACTAAAGGCAATTTATTGCACAAAAGCTACTTGTCAAAATACCAAATGTAAATATTAGGGTTTATACATAGTTTTAGTGTTTTTTCAAAAATTGTTTTTCTGGCCACAAAATAATACTTGATATCCAAGTAGAAAACAAATGATACAAAAAGTGACTGTTAAGATTTGGTATACACCCTTCCATCTTTTTCCTACAGAGTACACAACACACACACACACACACACACACACACACACACACAGAGTCATGCTTCATTTCATAAAATGCCATGTACCTCTTTTAAAGAAAACCTGGTATCATCTTATATACATCACTTTAATAACTCTTTTCACTTAATACATTAGAATATTTTCCTATGTCACTAAATATTCCCATAAAACATAATCTGAAGGACTTGATAGTATTTTTTAATATGACTTGGCATATTTACTTAACCAAAACCATACTGTAAACATTTAGGGTTATTCCATTGTTTGCTTTATCGAGCCTCTTTTCTTCTTGTATGTTGTAAGCAGGCACCGCCCGGAGGCCAGTGCAGCTCTCCCGCCCTCTCCCTGCCCAACAGAGAACGCGGATGTTTAGGAAGGGAGGACTCTGGCCCCCTGATGAGTCCCTCAGTTAAACTTCTAAACTTCTCAAGTTGACACAATGTACCAGCCATTACAGTAATGAAACGTTTTTTTCTCATTTCAAAGGTAAATTTTAAAAGAGTTTGGAGGCATCACTGGAATGAATGTATTTATTAAGTTAAATTGGATTACAAAATAAGGACGAGAACATCCTGTCTTTCAGGCCCCTCAAATGTAAAAAATGGGCATCTGAGAAAAATACACACTTCTCAGATGAAGAAATACAAAAAGCAATGAAATACATGAAAAAATGTTCAACATCATTGGTCACCCAAGAGATGCAAATTAAAACAACACTGAGATTCCACCTCACCCAGGAAAGAATGGCTATTGTCAAGAAATCAACCAATAACAAATGCTGGAGGGGCTGTGGGGAGAAAGGAACACTTCTCCGCTGTTGGTGGGAGTGTAGACTGGTTCAACCACTGTGGAAATCAGTGTGGAGGTTCCTCAAAAAACTAGGATCAGAGGTCCCATTCAATCCAGGTATTCCCTTCAAGATATCTCCCCAGAAGAATTAAAAACATCTTACAACAGTGGTATATGTGAGCCCTTGTTTATAACAGCACAATTTGTAATAGGTAAATCTTAGAAACAACCCAAATGCCCATCAGCCAAGGAATGGATAAAAAAGATGTGATTTTTTAAAAAATAAAATGGAGTACTACTCAGCTATAAAGAATAAGCTTGAGACTTTCATAGGTAAACGGATGCAACTTGAGATCATACTCATAAGTGAACCAAATCAGAATCAAATGTGTAATCGTCATACTGTCTCCCTAGTGTGGGAAGCTGAGCGAGTAAATAAGATGCAAAATGTACAATAGGTATTGTGAATTGTGAAGAAACTGTTCAAAAGAAAAGTAAAGCTGATGGGGGAAAGGGGAAAAGAAGGAAGCGAGAAGGAAAAAAAATATATATATATTCTCAAGATAGTTAAGATAGTTACACAGCTAATTTCTCTTAGTGCATTAAAAAGAAAGTTTTGTGCTAATAGTGTTTGGACAGTATTTCATGCCTAGACCTTATACTCTGAATAACCACTAGGAAGACAGCAATAGCAATGTATTAATTATCATTACTCTCCAATTAGCCAGTTTTGAAGCTCTGTTATATTTCTATTTTCTTTTTTTTTTTCTAAAATAAAAAAAGAAAAAATCCTTTTTTACAGTTGAATGACGCATTTTTAAGATAACTATTCTGAAGGGTAAAACAAGGGACTAGTGAAGAGCCTTTACTTATTTTCATGAAACCTGATCATGTCCCTTCTTAAAAATGCAAAGAAACTACTGAGCAAGAACTAACTAAGGGTTAAGCTACAAAGTAGTGGCAGCTTTCCCGGAGCTATGTGTCCCTGGAAAGTTATCTGCTTTTAGTAATTACCGAACCTCTGAGGGAAGCTCAGTTGGCAACTCCAGTTTCAAAGAAAAAAAAAATAGCACTAGGAAGCAGCTAGGCAGCTGAGGAATGGGAAGGGCGTCACCCTGCAGCTGGGCAAACAGCAAGGTCAATGAAGCTACCAGACAACTTGCACTGCTAGGCTTGGCTGTTTGCCTTCCCGGCCCGAAGCAAACCTCATACCACTTAGGTCCTGGTTCAGTTACATCTTAAAACGAGAGGTTCACAAAGCCCACACACACGTCCAGGCCCTCCTCCCAGAGTTACTTAGCTGCTAGAATTCTTCTTGCTAAAAGCCAGGGAGGCAGAAAGCTGACTTCCATCACACTTGAAAGCAAAAACATCCCACACAGCCCTGGATTTCTCAGAAATATTTATTTTCAATACATCATAAAGAAAAGACCTGTCCTCCAGAATCTTGTTTTGCTTGCATACTGAGGATTAGTCTAAGGAGGTAATATGCACAAGCTAAGCCTTAGAATAAGAGAAACATACCAAGCTGACCGCCAGCACGGTACTTCTTATGGAACAGTCTGGATGAAAAGGAAAACTAAGTCTGAACACCGATATGCAAGAGATTTAAATTTCTCACAGCAGTGGAGTTCAGCACAACAGTGGACGATTCTCTACCGAGTTTAGTGCTAACTTCCTGAGAATAAATGTCTTTGTTCAGTTTCCCAATTTAGCTTAGGATTTAGACTCTCCTTTCAAATCTGAACAGTTATAATAAATGAATTTTAAAACTTGGAGAGAAAGATTTTGAAAGTTTTTAATTCTAATTAAAGATACTGATTATAAGTATAAACTGCATTACTAAAGTGGATGCTGTTGCTAGACATCAAATATCTTTTGCATTTAAAATAAAACAACAGCTTTCTTTTTTTCAGAGGATTTGCTTTTGTATTTACAAAGGTGCATTCTGATTATATACTATAAAATAAGAGCTTCTCCCTCAAACACGAGCTTTTGCATGTTAATTAGCATGGCAGACATCCTGTTGGAATTCTTCTCTACTAAGATTTCATTCATAATTCCCCATTCAAAAGACTGAATTTATTTCCTCAGCTGCAGGAAAAATGTAGTCAAGTAGAAAATGACCCATGTGGAATTCCTTATAAGAGTGGGACTTTCTATATAATCACTTTTGCGGAAGCTGTGGGTATTTTTTTGTCTTACCAAAAGGCCCATATCAGGCCTCCAGTACTACTTTTGTTTAAATGAAAATAATTAAAATACTCTAGTAAATATCAATAGTTAGTGTTAAAAATTATTATGAATTGAAAAAATACGTGTTGGAGAAGCTCAGTGGAGTGACTTTTAGTTTAGAAGTTAGAAGACACAGATCACAGGAATGGATCTGCAAGCACTGCGTGGGAAAAGTTATTTATTGCTTCTGCTTACCTTACAAGGTTACTGTGGATACTAAATTGTGTATCCATAATTGTTCAACCTGAACTTCATTGAGTACTTAATTTATATGTATGTATGTATATATATATATGTATATATGTATATATATAAACCACCCCTGCACACAGTAGGCCTACTATGTGCTAGACATTGCCCTAATAGTCACAAATAACTTGTTTAATCCTTGTGAGGTAAGTACTTTTACTTTCCCATTACAGAGATGATAAAAGTGAGGCACACAGAAAAAAGATAATTGCCTCAGGGACACACAGCTGTTCAATGGCAGGACAACGGTTGGAACCCAGGGAGTCTGGTTGCAGATGAAGTAATCTTTGAAGTCTGAAGCATTATACAATCAGAACGCCTCTTCACCTAGGGAATATAATGACTCTTGGTTACAGGAGGCCAAGAGAAATTAAACGATAATTGTTTATTCAACATTTGTTTGGTGCTTCCAAGGCACTGATGAACACTTATTTTTAAACAGAGATCTATTTACCGTTTTATAACAGTTTACGGTTTTGGAGACAGAAGTACGGGCCTTGGATATTTTGGTGGGCACAGAGGAAGGGAGAAGGCATTTACGCTGGGAAGCCGCAATCAGCCATGGCCCAGCAGGAACAGAGAGGGGAGGCTCCCGCAGGCAGAACAAGACGGCAGAGAGAAGGTCTAGAGCAGAGCTTGCAGGTGGACAGTCTGGTGACTGGGTTGCAGGATTAGACTGGTGATGCTGGCTCAGGCTGGGTCAGGAGAGCCTTGAAACTCCAGCTAAGAAGTGTACAATTTCCAGGGCTCTGTGACTGCGGAGAGGGGTACACAGTATAGGGAAAGCATACCCTGGTGAAGATGCGCAGGATGGCCGGGGCACGAAGCAGTCCCACTTGGTGTGGGAGAAGAGGGAAATGGGGACCCCAGATGACAGCAATGGACCTTTTCTCACTTTATCCTTTGACCTTTTCTTACACCTGACGTGACTTTCTCCACCGGGATGTTCAGTGCTCGGCAGACTGAAACCTGTTCCAGCAGCACACTGGGACCACTTGGGTCAGTCACGTACACACACTTCATCAAAATGTGCTGCCCCTCCTCTGCCCTTCACCAAGCTGGTGCCTCTGCCTGGAATGCCCTTTTCCAGGATTGGCTTTTGCTTTCATCTAGACCCATCCTCCAGGACGTCAGACCTCTGCCGCGTCATACCGACATCTGCGCACCAGTCATCTGTATCGCAATCGCCCTATGAGGTCAACTCGCCGTGAACAGAATCGTGGGTATCTGCAGATCCTTAATATTGCACATAATACTGTGTTACAGTCGTACATATTAATATTATGCACAATACTGACAAAACAGACCTTTGGTGAGAAACGAAGGATGAGAACTCATTTTACTCACTTTACAGTCAGCCTGTCCATGCATTTAACAAGTATTTATTAAGGACCTAAGTTCCTGATGTTGTTCTCCGTCATTCATAACACCCAAAAAGACATTGCCATTAAGTACCTGGGGTTGGTGTAATGGGATCATAGTTTTAAATTCTTTGTAACATACAGTGTTGCAACTTATAGTCCCTCAAAAGGAAAAAGGTATGGTAGTTTGGCAAGAGAGGGGATGGAAAGCAACATGTTCATGGCAGAATCGCCTAACTCCGTAGCCTAAACCCACCCCTAAAAGCTCTTCCCTAAGACAAAGATTACTCTCAACATACAGAGGCCTCGAAACTGAGTTTTTGCAAGTGCTAGCCTAACGAGACCACTGGCTTCAAGCTCATTACCGCTGCTTCCCAGGAACCGCTCAGATGCTTGGGGAAGAAAGGGCCACCAGGACGCCCTTAGCTGGGCCCTCAGAGCTGCACTGTGAGAAGCCAGTTTCCCCCAGGAGGTTGTTCCGCCTCAGCCTCTCTCGCCAGGTTGTGCCTCTGCTTAGACACACTGTGACTCCAGGGGTTCTTCCCCCCTCCCCCGAATGAGGCAGCATCAAGAATCTGTCTTTAAACGAGCCCTCAGGACACTGCCCGCTGGCGCATCTGCACCCACTATCTCCTGCCTGCTTGGTCTTTGATGCCTGGCCAATCCTGGAGAAGAACAGCGCTTCTGAAGTCAGGCAGACCTGGGTCAGCGTTTCAGCACAGCAACTGCTGGCAACTTGCTCGAGCCTGTCTCTCCCAAAAGGGGCAGGCGGGGACTAGAGGACAGAATGCAGGATGTGCACAGCAGGTGGGAGGCCGTGATTCTGGGATGTTTCTAAGGTATGATGGGAAAGGAGGAGTGCTGGCTTCACATCCAGGCTCTCAGCAGACAGACAGGTGCAGGCCATTGTCACCGACAGCAGCTGGGAAACCTGCAGCACAACAAAAGCAGACCCGGGAAGGCTGCTCCAGCTACTTCCTGCTGAAACCCAAGCTAGCCTAAACCACTTACAAATGAGTCAAACACACCCGCGAGGGCTAGGAGCGGACTGCAGAGGCACCTGCATGTTCATAAAACGTGACCTGAACTCATACTTAGGAAATGCCTCCTCCCATCTATCTGGAATATAAAATTAGGGAGACATCAGCCTAGGTTTCAAGGGGCAGTTTATGCTGCTATGCATTTACTTGTCCACAATCAGATACCAAGTGTCCGCATGCCAGGCACTGTGCTAGGCTTTGGGCCAGAGATGAAAGCTGCAATCCCTTCTCAGCAGAGAGGACTGCAGGCTAAACAGGAGGTAAATGGAGAGGGATCACCAGGCTTCTCCTTCATCCTCTCATCTTTAAGTCTAGGTGCCTATTTAGGAAGAATCGTGTGGGGACAATGTTTTATTTATATAAAGAATGTAAAGGCAGAGGAAGCCAACCCTTCCCATGAATGCTCCTCAGCCAATTTCTACAGTACAGCTCTCTGCCTCTTCCTGAAGGCCCGTGAGTGACACCAGGCAGAAATATTTTCTTCTCAGTCATGGAATCAGGGGCAAAAATGTTACTGAGCCCTGCAGTGAGCAGGACTGTCACACGATGAGCTTCCAGACATCCACCTCCTCTCCCTGGGCTTGTACGGCTCTTCCTGTCACTGGAAATGACTTTACACAATTTAATTCTGTTTGCAAAATAACATTTATAGGAGAAGTCCTTGAGAGAGGCAGGGAGCTGCTGGTGGCTAAGAGCTCAGACTAGTGCCACAGAATGTCTAGGGTCAATCCCTGTTTCTGCATTTACAGGCTGTGTCCTCCGGGGCAATAACTGCTAGGGCTCAGAGAAGTGTGCCCCCAAATACGGCACTTTGGCTTTAAAACGGAGAGTCCCTGAGGAGCGGCACATGGGGAGAAGCCCCGTTCCGGGGAGCTCCCTATCTCCCTCCACCAGAGCCCACAGAGGGAGCATGTCTGTCTTCTACTTCCTCGTTATCCCACCCGCCAAGAAAGCGAAAACGCAGGTCAGAGAGGAAGGGCTTGCGGGTCTAACATCAGACGTGGAGCCTAAATGAACTCTGTTCGAGGCCAGAATATGTGTTTGGGGCCCATTTATTTCTTTTAAAAATCATTTACTCCTAAAATTTCCTACAACCTCCAGTTCCCTTTCCCTTATGAAGAGGGATTTTAAGCTTCATCTGTTTAGACCTATTTTAAGTTTTCATACTTAGTGTAACTCCTGTATACTTGTAGATTAATATGTCTGTGTGCCCTCTCTTTCATTAATTTGTCTATTGTAGGTTTGTTTTATAGACTCAAGTTATTGCTCCTTCAGGGTATGAAAAGAAAGTTCTTTTCCCCGTTACGTAAGTTACACTTTCTGTGCCTCAACCTCCTTGCTGGTAAATTAAAATTACACTGTGACTCACTATGTAGGGTAGTTAGGAAGATTAAATATGTTAACACATACAGCACAGAGAAAAAAGATGACATATAATAACTGTGTAGTAAATGTCAGCTGCTGATATTTGAAAAAAACTACCATAAAATAATTCATTTTCATCGATAATGATTTCTCCAAGGTTGGAAGGATTAACATTATTCTAAAGAGGTAAAAGGAGAAAAAGTGGCACACTTCCATTTATGTACATATTAAGAACTTTACCAGAACTTTTTAATGAGCAAACAGACCAAGATGAATGATCAAATAGGATGCCATAGCCAGCTTAGCCAAGAAAACTGGAGGTACATTGTGGGTGTGTTGAAATGAGGTCAGTATAACAGTCTGAATTTATCATCAAATTACATTTAGAATCCAAACAAATGCTTTGAACAAAAGGCATTGTCTTGCACTCTGGACCCTGCTGGCGAGGGACTGAGAGCCAAGCGAATGACAGGGCCACGGAGAGGCAGAGAATACACAAAACAAAGGAAAAACAGCACATGCACGAAGGCGGGGAATAAGGCCGACAAGAATCATGAAAACAACTGCGTTCTCTCCAGTGCAGTGCTAAGGATTTTGTTTCAGGGACAATTATACGGAGACGCATTTTTAATAGGAAGAGCTTCGGTCTATGAAAACAACGGACCTGGGTTTTGGTTCTTGTTATGCTGCAGAATAGCTCTTGTGACCTTACCCTTTCTGACCCTCAGCATGCGCTCGGCTATTAGCAGTGACAAGTAGACACGAGGTCTCCCCACAGGACCAAAATCAGAGAAATAATTAAGTTAAACTGCACACCTCGGGCCCTTTGAGAAGTGTGGAATGAAAGGCAACAGGACAAAACTGATGCATGATCACAGAAGGAGAAAGTGACCACACGGTGTCGGGGTGCACAAGGCTTCTTTTTCCTCAGGAGCATTTTAATAGATTGGCTAATAAAAAAGGATGCACTTGATAAAGCTCAGAGAAACTAGAGCATTTAGGAGGAGGGCAGCTGCATCTCAACTTACACTATGGCTACATCCCGATTAACTTCACTGTATACTGAAGGTATCATAATTCAAAAATGCATTTAATACGCCTAACCTACTAATGTCATAGTTTAGACCAGCCAGCCTTAAGAACATTTGCTTTGGCCTACGGTTGGGCAAAATCTAATAGCCTGTTTCATAATGAAGTGGTGAAGATCTCCCACACACAGACGGGTGTTTTGTAGACATGATGGGAGGTGAAAAAACCCTACATCCCCAAACTGCCAGCAACACACTCCCCAGAGAACTGGTTATGTTCCCTCCAGATCATGTGACTGATGGTGGCCCTAGTCCCCTGCTGCTGCCCGGCACCACAACTGAGGACCGTAGTACACATGTAGCCCAGGAAAACACTGAAATTCAAAATTCAAAGTATGGTTTCCACTAAATGCCTATGGTTTCTGCACCATGATGAAGTTAAAAATATCCTAAGTTGAACCGCGGTCAGTCAGGGACTGTCTGCACCTAAGAATAGTATCCACACTGTCATTCCTGGTTTTGTGTTCTGCTGGAGGCTGACTGCTTCCCCAGCTGTAGGGGCCAGTGCCCCTGGAAGGAGATTCCTGCCTCAGACAGCTGAGAGTCTGAGCCACCCCTGTGGTGGTGTGCATGGCCGTGTGACTGAGACCTGCTTTCCTGAGCTCTGCCGGCCCACAGCTTCCTCACCACAAGGTGTGATAAAAAAAAAAAAATACAGTGAATCCTTATTTAAAAGAACATTTTATATATAAAGGGCACATCCCCGCCCATCCTTTCCAAAGTACACGCCCCTTTGAACACATCTCACTGTTCCTGCTGCTTTCTGAAGCGGTCTAGTTCTCTTTGGTGTCCTCAGTTGCACTGTTGTGGCTGCCTCCGTATCCTGAATGGACTCAAGACATTTATTTTTTGTACTCATTTAGCCTTTAGGGAAGAGCCAGAAGTCACAGGGTGCCAGATCTGGTGAGTAAGGTGCATGAGGAGCCACTGGAACGTTTTTATGAGCCTTTCTTTCCACAGCAGCAATATACATACACCTTCTAAAGACACAGGATTTAGAGAACTGCTTCAGAAAATGGCAAGAAGGATGCGTTTAAAGTGAGGGGGAGACAGGTGTGGTGGCTCAGGCCTGTAATCCCAGCACTGGGGAGGCTGAGGCAGGAGGATCGTTGCAAGTTCGAGACCAGCCTGGGATACAAAGGGAGCTCAAGGCCAGCCTGCACCACACAGTGACACCCTGTCTCAAAAAGACAAAAAAAGAAAAAGTGAGGGGGGGAGTTTTGAGGGTGTTTAATCGCAATGTAGTTTTTACTGAAATAAATTTTAAAAATGTAAACATTTATTGTACAGTGATCACACCCCCCAGCAGGGAAGAGGTCTGCCCATGTAATCTCTCAGGCCCTTTCGAACTCTAAGACTCTCCTGGTATTCAGTACAGGGTTTCAGATATTAATTTGAAGTACAACAACTATATTGCAGCTGTAAGAATTTATTACTTGGGGAATATTATATGGGGTTGAATTTTTTCAGGGCAGATGGTAGAAAAGTTTTACCTAAAAGGGAAAGCTAGTGTAATAGCAAATTAATTATCTGCTTCTGCTTCTGTTGAAGTACACTAAGGGGTGTACCATGCTAGGCCAGGGGTGTTGAATTTTTTCAGGGCAGATGGTAGAAAAGTTTTACCTAAAAGGGAAAGCTAGTGTAATAGCAAATTAATTATCTGCTTCTGCTTCTGTTGAAGGACACTAAGGGGTGTACCATGCTAGGCCAGGGGTGTAAGAACCCTCTAGAACTCTTCGCGGGCTCTGAAGCTGTAACTCATGTGCTTATAAAGGAACACTGCTCCTGCAGCTGTTTAGCACACTGCTACACTAATGGAGCTTGCGCAGGGCTATCTATCACTGTCGAGGCCTTAATTAGTGCCACAACTGATTACTGACCAATCATCAGGTGCTCATTAAGGAAGGAAAACCCAAGAGCTCTTGGGGCAGGTACAGTACCTCCTGTGTTTGACTGCTACATTTCAGTTGATGCAGGGCATTAGACATTTTCAAAAACGCTACACTGAACAATAATATCTCAACTTTAGTAGCAACTACAATTAGTTATGTAAGAATTTACTGTCTAAATAGATCATTTAATAAAAAAATGATTCATAGATCCTAAAGAGGAAGAATTATTTTATGCCTCCTTAAAAAGAAAATGTTTCTATTTGTAACAACAGCAAACTGTATTTATTTCTCTTCATCTGAGCTTACTGTGTTTCCAGCAGTTACTAGAGGCAGTTTCCAGTGGAAGGTTTTGAGCCATGGACAGGGGTTACTGGCTTTGTCTCTCTCTAAGGAACTCCTGACCAGCGTTCACAATCAGCAAAAATTTCTTGAGCCCCCGAATGTGTACCACAAATGGGCCTTTTCCTAAATGACTTCATTAATATCATTAGAAATCGAGTTATGTTTTGTTTTTTACTGGCTTATGCTAGCTCTCAGTTCTTAGGATAATTTTTCATATGCAAATTAACAATTTGGTGCAACATGACACACACTCACTTTGCAGTGATCACTGATTTCTAACACGAAATAAATGTCATTTTATCCAATAAATTCTGTTTTTGCCAAAGGCTTATTTTCCTTTGGTTTCTCTCAAGCGTTTCATCAGAGTGGGGTGCAGAGAGAGTGGTAAAGGCAGGGGAGCGCTTCAGAAAGCCCAGGGTAAGAACCCACTCATTTTTACATCAAAGATCTGCAATACCAAGCCAGGTGCACGGAGCTCTCTGTGCAGGCAGGGTGTTGCCACACATCCGGGTTTTTCCTCACATACCCTTTCGCCAGTTCACTATCACTAAATTCCGGTGTCCATGCGTTCAGAAAGCCCCCAGAGTGAAGACCTCTGTATCTACCCCTACACTGTACGTGGGGACGTCTCACCAGCCTGGCTCCTGAGGGCAGGCCTGTGGGCTGGGCACCCATTGTTTCCAGCGCTCTTGGTGCGCACGATCTGGATACGACAGATGATTCCATAACAATTTTAGAGCAGAAGCAGCAATGCATTGAGTACTTTCCATTTAATTGACTTAGAGATGAGATACAAGTTCTGAGATTTGGGACAAGGCCAGATAACTGAATTCCATAAATTCTAGAACCCCACAAGTTGCAACCCCTCTCCACATAACTGCTGGGCAATCACCCTCCAAAGAAGAATACTTAAAACATTTTATTTATGAATAATCCTAATAATTAAACGGAGAAGTCAGGTTGCCTGGTTGCAAATCCTTGTCTTACCCTGTACCATGTTCCTTAGTTTTCTCATCAGTAAATTATGATAATAGTACCTATAAAGTTGTTACGGAGATAAACTAATATATGTCAAGTATCTGCCATGATAACTAGCACTTTTTTTTTTGTCTTTTTTGAGACAGGGTCTCATTATGCAGTTCAGGCTGGCCTTGAGCTCACTTTGTAGCCCAGGCTGGTCTCAAACTCACAACCGTCCTCCTGCCTCAGCCTCCCCTGGGCTGGGATTACAGGTGTGCGCCACCACACCGGGCTCACTGGCACTTTGTGCAGACGCTATTACAATGAATAAGATCCTCTTACCTTCTGTCATGTCCACATAATCTTGAGGTTTTTTTCTCCTGAAATTAATGTTTTTGAATCCGAACTCCGAGGGTGATGGTATCAGGAAAACAATCAGAGTGACTAGGTAACTGGATGGAGAGCCCACATGAAGGGGAGGCCCTAGACAGACTTCTTTCCCCTCCTGCCATGCGAGGACACAGTAAGCAGACGCTGCCTGTGACCCCAGAAGCAGACCCTCCCTACATACTGAGCCTGCTAATGTCTGGATCTTGAACTTCTCAGCCTCCAGAACCGTGAGGGATACATTTCTATTCTTTGTGAACAGTCTTCGGTCTTTCATTGCAGCAGCCCAAACAGATTCTCGCAGTGTCTTTTGAGCTCATAACAGCCCTGGCCAGCTAATGTTCACTTGTTTATTTTTATATACCTGGGGAGCAAAGGGATAGTTTTTGCTTCATGGATCAAAGAAACTGAGCCACAAAGGGACTTAATCCCTACCCAACCAGTCAATAGAGAAAGTCACTGAAAGAGAAAGTCATGCAGAAAGGCTTGGTATCAAAAAAGGTTTTCACGTGGAGCCTTCAGAGGCACCGAAATACAAGTTTAATCTACTGACAGAAAAGGCTCAAGAGTCTGCACACGGAATGCATGTTCACCAGGCCCGCACTGAACACGGCAGAATCCAAGCAAGAGCCTTTGGCAGCAGAAGACAGTTTCAAGCAGTTGGCAGTGCTAAAGGGGAAAGCACATACATAATGAAAGGCCAAGTGTATTACTAGAATTTCAACGTCACCTCTACCTTTAAATATTTAGTTCTTTTCAGGGAAATGCTTCCTACTTTTTCCATGCTGCATGTGTGTGTTAGATAGCTAAGTTACAAGGTTGGGTATATGAAATATTTAAACACAGGACACAAGACATTTAGGATCTTAAAATCACAAAAGCCCCACGCTCTCGGAGTGGCAGCTTCAACTAAAATGAATACTAGCGTGGGATCCTTTTCTTTGGATGAAAAATAGTTTGGAATGTGACACATATCATCCATGCCTCAAATTGAATACTTCTCCCTCCAGTTATTTAAAAAGAAGAAAAAAAGTGAGAAGCCTTTGTGGATCTGTATGCGGAAGCTTTTTTAGTTTTCTGTTTTTGACTGGGTGCCCAGACATTATTTTTGTGCCTATAATTTTTTACAATCTCATTTTAGTAAATGTCTTGAAATCATTCAGCTTCTGATTTCCTCTCCAGATGGATGTGACTCCAGAGGAAAAGTCTGTGCATGTATCCTGCGCCTCTCTCAACTCTATGCCTTGACTCACGCTGCTGCTTCTGCCTCAAAGCCTTTACCTCTCGTCTGTCTCTCCTATGACTGACAGCCTAGCTGTCCTTTCAAGTCCATTTTCAGACCCTTCTGTGATTTTTCTCAATCCTCACTGTTACCTTTCTCCCTGGATCACCAAAGCCTTCTGCCTGAATCTATCTCTTCACGCAGGCCAGTCATCCCTTAGTATCCACAGGAGACTGGTTCCAGGATACCTCAGAGGTACCAGAATCTGGGTGCAAGTGCTGAGGCCCTTATATAAAACGGTGTATTTGTATCTAACAGACATACACCCTCCTAGCCCTTTAATCATCTCTAGATTACTTATAATATCTAATCAAATGTATGTGCTATGTGAACAGGTGTTATACTACATTGTTTAGGGGATGAGGACAAGAACGAAAAGTCTGTGTATGCTCAGCACAGATGCTACTTTTTTCAATGCATGGTTGGTGGTATTCATGCATGTAGAACCCGTGGGTAGACAGGGCTAACCACAATAGTCTGCTCTTTGTTATCAACGCCAGGCAGAAAGAGTACAGTGCGTGGGCTCAGTGGATAGACAGCCTGCTGAGTAATCTTGGTCAAGGAGCTTCACATCTCTGTGCCTTACCTGCCTCATAGGGCTGCCGCATGAATTTAAAGAGCTAATTACATAACATGCTTAGAATAGTACCTAGCATGAAGAATTAGCTATTGGTCTTCCTTTGCTTTAGCACTTCTGCTGCGCTGAAAACCTTCTGAACTGGTACCATCTCGCCTAAAGCTCCTGGCCCGGCAGCAAGCACCTCATGAAGACATAGTTGTTATTCTGAATTCAAATAAAACCCAAGTTTCAGTTTTAACCTGGCCTTGAATTAGCTCTGGAACTTTAACGAATCATTTGATTTATGTGCATATTGTGATATTCTTCCAAAATGCGGTTAATTTGATCGTTTCTTTTTTATTTGATCATTTCTAAAGGTGCATTTAGTGCTAAAATATTATCAGCCTATGACAGTCTTAAAGTCAGACAATCAGATGCATTAGGAAACCATGTGAACTGGACAGCTTGATTTAGATAATTATTTCCTTGATATGTATATATATATATATATATGTGTGTGTGTATATATATATATATATATATATATATAAATTCCATTCTTTAACATTTCTGGTTGATTTTGAGATAGTAAATCCAAAGAAAATGACCATAATATATTCAATGTTTTGGCAAGTACCATCTGCATTTAATACCACATTTACACCACATATGTTATACACATATATATGGGTTTGTAAGTAATTGTAACAAAGCTACATGCCTTAATTACCAAATATAAACAATTAAGCATCTAATTAAGATGCTTGCCAGTAAAGCACTCTAATCATTTAAAAGCCACCATACTACATTTCAGAATGCAGTGGTTTGGATAGAATATTTTGTTGGCAAGGATTCTTAAAACAAAACATTTTATAGAGTGTTTTGGTTTTAGGAAACTACACTTTCTTTTTCCTTTCCTAGCTGAATTATTTTTTAAGAGGGGGAGTTCTTACTGTTATAGAAGACAGCACGCCCATGCCTACAGCCGCACAGTTCATAACAGCTAAATCTTAGAACACTTTATATGCCCATTAGTAGGTGAATGTATAAAGGAAACGTGCTATTTACACAGAACGGAGCACGACTCTGCCTCAGAGAAAGACGAACTTGAGACGTTTGTAGGAAAATAGATGCATCTTGAGGTCATGTTAAATGAAAGAGATCAGACACGCCAGCTTAGCCATCACGTGGTTTCTCTGCCAGGAGAAACTCAAGTTATAAATAAAGAGCTGTAAGTGAAGAGCAAAATAAAAAAGAATAAGAAATGGACAGACGGATCTTTCTCACATAGGAGGCGGACAGAGAGAGGAAGGCAGGGGAGAGATGGGAGGAAAAGGTGTGCACACTGGAAAAGGTGTGCATGTGCACGTGCAGGCAACACGTCCTGTGAACACCGCTAATAAAAAAAAGAAACCACAACAAATGGACGGTTAAGTAAAGTTTGATCCATCTGTGAATGGAATCCATGGAATAACTTGTTTTAGAAAAATCATTAAAGAAATACCAAAATGCTAATCATATGTGAAGTCAAAAATTGTAAAAACATTTAGTACCGAATTCCTTCAAAAATAAGATAGAGTAATTCTGTGTATTTAACCGTGGCAGGGGAAAAAAAGCTCTGACCATAACTAATTCTCAAATCTTATTAAGAAAATGAAATGGCCACGCAAGAGCTAAGGAGCAGTTGGCATCATTAATTAGCAGGATGTCCTAAAAGACATCTACATACAGGGTTTTTATCAAACAGCTGTCATCACGGACCCTTGAAATGATAATTTTGTAAATATCAATCACTTGGGCAGGATAATAGAGCCCGTTAAAATCTGATAACTAATCTCTATCTCTAAAGTCAGTCTGTGTCAAAGCCAAGATCAGAATCCCAAGGTTGTTGGCAGGGAATCAGAGGATCCCGCCACCCCTTTCTCTCCAAGGTCTAGCAACCAGCCCAGGAAGGGTACACGGGAACACTTTGCCAGTCCAAGAGCTCTAACTAGACAGCTTTTAGAAAAGACTTCCAGGTGGCATCCTGGAGAACACAGTGTTTCAAAGAGGTTTTCACCTGGCGAGCATCTCACATGTTCTTCGCTCCAAATTTCCCTTTGTTCAGTTCAGTGTTTTGTTCTAACGTAGGCCTTTTTGTAGCCCATCTCCAAGGAGTGGATTTTCCTTCTCATTATAGAAATACATATTTCAAATACTCAAAATGCCCTTGAGCTAAAATAAATACTTAACCAAAAAAAAAAAATTAAAAACCTCTTTGAGGCTCACTCAAAAAAATCTTGGCACGAGGCGCCAAGCCTCTGGGACTCTTTCAGAAAGACTCCTCAACCTTGCCCGGGGCGAGAGTCCCTTCTTTAGGGGGAAGAGTGTTAGCTCTGAGTCTGTGAGAGGTTCATGGAGCTGTTTTCTGCTGTTCTCTGAGGCTGAATTTTCAAAGGACTCAAAATAACAAAGTGTATCTCCCCTCTCAGTCCCTCCAAAAGATAACGAGGTTTCTGCGTAAGTACCCCGAAGATATATCAAGGCTAAGTAGGGTGGATTCTGCTTCACTGGCAAGTCCATTTTGCAAACATCTCCTTGCACAAGCTGCAAAGATCCAGTGGCCACTGCATATGAACACACACCTGATGGGTAGTGTAGACGTATTAACATTAATGAAAAATTAATGAATGAAAAATTATCTTTTTCAGAGGCATTCAAAGTGGACACGTCCTTCCTTAAAGGTGAACAGGCAAAGCCCCCTGGGTTTATCAATTCTGTAGTCCACATAAAGGTGTGGAAAGCTGGAACAGGTTTTTGCAAGTAAAAAGTGCTTCCCACACCTGTGAGTTCCGTCTGTTCTTTGGCTCTGCCCTTCCTCCTCCTCCTCCTCCTCCTCCTCCCCTCCTTCCTTCTGCACAGCTCCCCCACCCCCCCGCAGCTGTCCAGCGGGGGACTGATGATGGGCTTTGACAACACAGCTGGGTTGAGATTTGGGATGAGTCCTTTGTTGTATGTGCAGCCCTGAGCTTTAGGAGTAGTACCTGCCTTGTAGGGCTGCTGTGAGAAATGTTAGGAGGATAATGTGCTAGCCCAGTGGGAAGGACTGGATAAATCTTCATTTCCCCAGGCCTTTACCCATGATTTAATGGAGATGGGGGGTGGACGCCATGTGTGCCACTGACGTACAGACAGTGAGATAACCAATTACACATAATTAACAATCAATCTCATGTATATTTATCATAGGGTTTATTAATATTTGTTAAAATTAGCTTACTGAGGATAGTAAACTGTTTTGTAAATTGCTGTAAAGCCTAAAGAAGAAATAGTAATCGAGATCAAACAATGGTGTATGGCATGCAGCTAAATTTCAGCATAATCTTTTGAGCTTTTGGTACAGGGACAATCTTAACACTTGAAATCACTGTTTCTGCACGGGCTGATTAAAGGGAAATTCCGCCTTTGCGTGTTCACTCTCACCTTCTCTGTTGGCCTTTCCCTCTCCTCTGTCCCAGCGTGGCAGAACTGAGGCCATTGACTATGGACTCGGCGTTCTCAGGGAAGTTACCTCCCTTGTTCTTTTGTACAAGTACTCAGTGCAGAGGTTACCACCCTCATTTCACTTCCTGGGCACTTGTACCTTACTGGGACAAAGCCTCCTGAGGGGACGGCAGGAACAGCAATGACTGCTGTGCGGACTACACATAGGATGACCTATTCTGAAGCCCACAGGTCAGAGTCTCACCTATTGCTAAGGTTGATGGTAACTTAACAAAACATCCCACCGGTATAAAGAAGTTGATACACTTCTGAGATGTTCACCTTCAACTCCTAATGAATTTCAAAGAGTAAGAATGAGTGAGTCCGAGAAGGCAAGGGAGTAGCATCCTCCATTACACGAGGCCTTCTAATTTATATGCACTACTGTAGCATTCGGAACTCTGTTAGCGGACCGTTTACTGCACTCTATTTATGGCACAAAATTCTGTGCATAACGCAATGAGAAGATCATTCATGCATAATTGAAGTACCCATCAATGGTTGCACAGGAACATAAACCATTCTCCTGAGCCGGGGAGGTGGGCCGCAGCAGGCTGTGTGTATCGCTAAAAGCTCTGCCACCCCTCTCCCAAGCCGTCCTTCCTCAGCTCCTGGTCCTCGGCTCACACACACCTCTTCCTGACTCCTTCCTAGTGTAAACTGGGTACGGTCTGGTCTGTTCTTGGTGCTGAGACTGAGCCCATGATCTTGCACATCCCAACCCCCAGCTCTGCCATGATGAACTACACTCCCAGCTATACACTATGTACGATGCACTGAACCAGACAGAATCTGTGTATGTGAATACGCAGTATAAGTAGACCAAGCGCCATCTCCTTTTGGAACAACAGAATGTACCTGCATTCACGAGAGGGGGGCAGAGGTAGGAAGGGGGTCAGAAGTCCTTTCTCTGTGGATTATGACCTCCGGACTGGGTTGAGCATGCTTTCTGGTTAGAATAAAAATTCTTCCCAGGAGCGCAGAGCAATCTACAGATAACATAATTAAAACCTCATTGCCTGTCCCCTCTCTCCCTTCCTTAATCCCTCCACTGATTCTGAGAGGTTCAAAGGTTGGCAAGCGCTCTCACACTTCCCGCATTCCCGGTCCTTTAGGCTTTTACACTGATGCTGATGAGGGCTTTGAGACTGCGTCAGTTGATGCGATCCAGCTGTGTAGAATCTGCTAAATGTCTAAGGACAGTTAATAGACGCACCTAGGAGAAATGTCACGGTGCACAGCCTTCACCGAGACACAGATCTAATGCCACGCTCCTGACTTCTCTTGTCCCTGAAGATCAGGTTTGCCTTGGCTGCCACTATTCTGACAGCACACCTAGTTTCAGGGCATCAGCAACAGGTTTCTGTCCATGATGCTCTGACTACCAGCAGACTTGCTTTTTAAAGCATTAGGGATGAGTTTATATTTTAGGCAAAACAATGGCCAAGCAAAGGGATCCACAAGGAAAGTACCATGAGTTCTTCATTTAAAATAGTTTCAAAAAAGAGGATGAAGAATTTCTGCCTCTTCTTCTTTAGAAGTCTCAGAGGCACAATACTCAATTAACTTTTAAATTACAAGGCTTCTACAAATGGCTGATGTCTTGGGTTATCAGAAATTAATAAGTCACATGAAGTATAGGCAGGTAATTGACCCTTTTAACCTAAAATTCAATTTGAGTAGAGTTAGGTATTTGGTACATGGGTCTGCCTTATAACCCATGGCTTTTTAGGTTGCACATAAAATGAAAAGTTTCTGAAGAAGAAATTGACAAATATGTCTGTAAAACGCAGATTTATCATACACACAAAAAATTTCAAAGCCCATTTTCTAGAAATTTCACTCATTTTGTATAACTTTAATTGATAGGTTCTTTAACAAGTGTCAGTGGGGGCATTAAAAATGTAACTCACCAAATTATATTGTAGACATATGGCTTTTTAAAGAACAAATGGAATTTTGAAATCATCAATCATATTTTAATAAGTTCTGGGTTTAATTTTCCTATAAATAAACATGTGAAAAACCTTGCACAATAAAAGTATTTATCATTAGTACAAATTAGTAATGTTCATTTCTCACTATTATTTTATTCGCTTTTGAAATAAAAACTTCAGAAACGAATTTTTATTTAAAAATATGGTCATTAAATGCAAAAAACTGCATGGTATATTACTAATTCCCACCTGGAACTTTACTAGTATTGGCTCTTTTTAAATAAAGGCATTTAGTTATCCCAAATAAAATGTAAGTTACAAAAAGCCAATTATTCCAAGGAAGAAAAAGTAAATCACAAAAATGTAATTTTAATTTAATACATCATTAGCCAAGCAACTGGACTAAAATGCCCCCTGCGAGAAATTAAAATACACAAAATGAAGTGACTAAACTGCTCAGGTCCCAGAGTGACAACAGTTTAAAACAAAATATCCTGGACTTGAACATGCATAAAGGCCCCAAATGATGTCATCAGTTAAAAACACGTTTTATTGAGGCATTTGTACTATCGCTTCTTCAAGGATGCTTATATCCAGCCCCCCCCCCACTCTTCAAAAAGATCTCTCATGAGGAGGAGCCCAAAGAAATACAGTAGTTTGCATCCATCTGACTGGTTCTAAGCTGCAAACAGATAAACCAGCTCTCTTATTTACTGATGCTCTGGCCTGGAGCAAGGTCTAAGCTGAGCAGTATTCATGTTTGGCTCTTTTTTTTTTTGGTACCAGGAATCGAACTCAGGACCTTGCACTTGCCAGGCAGGTGCTTGTGCCACTGTGCTGCATCCCCGGCCCTAATGTTTGGTTCTTAAATATTCCCCCAAAAGCTCATGTGTGGGAAGTCTGGGCCCCTGAGTGCAATGTTCAGAAGAGGGGCATTTGAGATATGGCTGGGTTATGAGGGCATTAGCCTCATGATTGGTTTTATCTATTTATGGGCTCCATGAGTCTTAGGAGAGAAGCTTTGTGTAAAAGCCAGCTCTCTTCGTCCTGTTTCCTGACCACCGTGAAGTGTGAAGCTCAGATGCGTACAGGCTCCTGGCCATGACGCTGTGCCCCACCATCAGCCCACAGCTGCGAGGTCCACTGAACTGAAACCTCTGACGCCGCAGCCCAGACGGGTTTCTCCTCCTTCAAGCTGATTTTCTCAGGTGTTTTCTCACAGTGAAGGAAAACTAGGGTAAGCAGTGTTTCCACAAACTGGAAATGTGAACCAAAAATTCAAGCAAAAGGAGAAAGATTATGTGCTTACCGTGTAAAGCTCATTAAGAACCTTCATTAAATCCTCATGAAGTTGGAATGCAATTTCTTTGCTCTGTAATTAAGAAGAAATTAAGAAGAATATTTAAAAACATAACTGAAACTTGTTTCTAAATTATTTATATTTCCATGGCCTGCTGCCTAGAAATGGGAGAGGTTTGTACAGCATAATAAAAAGCTGATGTGTCTCTAAAGTAATAAACATCTTTGCATGTGTGACCCTCTCCAATACCAGGAGATCTGCACTGATGGTAGGCTGGAGGCGCCTCCATAATCAATACCAGACTTATTAGAAAGACAGAGAACAAACAGGGCAAAGCATGATGTTTGCTTAGAAGTTGATCTGCAGGACTAAATGCATTAAGGGTGAACTCAAGCATCCGGTCTCCCTCACAAAGGAATTTTGCGCTGTGACTCCCAAAATGCTAAGCTAGAAAAGAGATGAGGAATTAGTTCTCCTTGTCCAAAATAACAACTTGACTGACTACAATTTCAAGAAAACTTTCAAAGTAGTAAGACAGTAAGTTCATTTACGATTTACATATTTCTACTTCTGCACTGCTCATTTATGAAAAAAAAACTCATTTTCCTAACCAAATTGGAATAACAAGTTATTACATTGTGAATTGTTACCATCAAAGCAATTGCTCAGTAGAAGATATAAACCCAAAAGATCCTTGCAAAAAAGAAACAGGTAATATGAACTTTCTTATCAATGAGCTTAAACTTTCAGTATAAATGAAAGAAATTAGCATATATATTGCAATGTTTTTAAAACAACAGAAACTGTCATCTGCAGAGTATCTGAACTTCTCTCTACTTCGTATTTATCTCCTGTTCTGCTCTTTGAGTGCAAATACATGTAGGTATGTGTGTGTATACATATATTATGTTCTCAAGTTGCCCCCACCTACCTAAAAATCTCTGTAGTTTATCTCTACAGTAGTGTAGTACTCCATTGTGTATAAACACGACATTTTCCCTATCCATTCGTTGACAGACAAATACACTGCTTCTAAGATCCAGCTACTATAAATCATGCTGCTATAAACATGGGTATGTATGTATCCCTGTAACATGATTTTAATGCTTTTGGGATGATACTTAGAAGGGGGGATAGCCGGGCCAAATGGAATTTATAGTTTCAGTTTTTGCAGAATGTTCACACTGACTTCTATAGTGTTTGTACTAGCTTACAATATGGAAGACTTCCTTTTTGCCCACAGCCTCACCAGCATTTGTTATTTTTAGATTTTTTTTGATGATCACCATTGTTCCTGAGGTAAGCTATTATCTCAGTGTAGTTTTAATTTGCATTTCTCTAATGGCCAGCATTGAAGAGCATTTTTTATTTGTTGGCCATTTGTGCTTCTGAGAAGTGTTTATTCATTTTGTCGTCCAGTTTTTGATTGAATCTTTTATTTGGAGGTACTCTAATTTTTTTAGTTCTTTATATATTCTTGCTATTAATAGTGTGTCTGAGGAATAATAGGCAAAAATCTTATCTCATTCTGTAGATTGTCTCTTCATTCTGTTGGCTGTTTCCCCTGCTATGTAGAAGCCTTTAAATTTGGTATGATCCCATATGTTCATTGTTGGTATTATTGTACTGTCAGGGATCTCTTCAGAAAGGACATGCGTACACCTATGTCTTCAAGAGTTGTACCTATTTTATCTTCCAGCAGATTGTTTCTGTTTTAGTATTTAGTTCACTGATCTACTTTGATTTTAGTTCAGTCCATGGTGAGATATATGGTTCTAGACTTAATCTTCTGCATACAGATATCCCATTTTTCCACCACCATTTATTAAACAGGCTATCTTTTTTTCAGTGTATGCTTTAGAGTCCTTTGTCAAAGATCCAATAGCTATATGTGCCTGGGTTGTTCCTGCTTCTTTTAATCTATTCTGCTGATCCACATGCCTTTTTTGGTGATAGTACCACGCTGTTTTAATCACTGTAACTTTATAGTATAATTTCAAGTCTGTGATTATGATGCCACTTGCTTTGCATTTGCTATCTGGAATTGCTGTTGCCCTTCTGATTCCACTTACATTTTCGGATTGTCATGAGAAATGACAATTTCGATTGGGATTGCATTAAATTTGTGGATCACTTTTGGAAATATAACCATTTGATTATGTTGGAGATAATCAGGAACAAGGGACATTTTTCCATTTTGATTTTCTTTTTCAGTCTGTGTAATTTTTAAAAAAGAGATCTTTCATTTTCTTAGGTAGATTACTACCTAAGTGTTTAATTTTTTTGATGCTATTGTGAATGGTATTGTTTTCCTAATTGCTTTTTCACTGAGTTCATTATTAGTGTATAGGAATGCTATTGATTTCTGTGTGTTTATAGTCTGGTACACAACTGAATTTGATTACCAATTCTAGGATCTTTTGGTGGAATTTTTTGGGTTTTGTATATAAAGGATCATATCATCTGCATAATGATATTTTTCACCCTTTCCTATATGTGTCCCTTTTATTTCTTTCTCTTATCTGAGTTTTTTGGCTAATGTTTTGAGGATTTCTTGAACAGCAATAGTGATAAAGGACATCCTCGTGTTGTTCCTGATTTTAGCAGGAAGGCTTTCTTCAGCTTTTCCCCATTTAATATGATGTTGGCAGTAGGCTGATCATAAATGGCTTTTGTCATGTTGAGATACAGACCTTCTATGCCTGTTTTCTTCAGGGTTTTTTAAATCATGATAGATGTTAGCTTTCATCAAAGGCTTTTTCTGCAGCTACGGAGATGACCGTGTGATTTCTGTTCTTGTTTCTGTTTATGTGGTTGTCTTAGCTACCTTTTCATTGCTGGGACAAAACACCCGACACCAACAAGTTAATGAAAGAAAAGTTTATTTTAGCTCACAGTATGTAGATGTTTTAGTTCATAGTTGGCTGGCTCTGAGGCACAGTGGCACAGCAGAGAGGAACGGCTGAGGACAAACACTCCATGGCAGAGAAAGCAGGAATGCAGTGGTGCTGGCCAAAGCCATTAGCCTCCCTTTCCCTTTTACTGCATCCAGGCTACAAGACTTTTGAGTGTGGCCGTCCACACAGTGTGAGGGCTTCCATCTTCTGTAAGTCCATTCAACCACACCTCAAACTATGCTAATTCCAAGCAGTGCACAAATTTAGTACCATACAACCTTAATTCCAGCATCTCATGCCCTAGATCCAGCCAGCTCCAGAAAGACCCATCTATGAGTGTACAAGGCTTTGGAGAAACATCTAGATACAAGCCCTAACAGTGGTCAGTTTTATTTTTTGATTTGCATGTGTTGAACCATCCTTGCATCCCTAGAATGGAGTCTACTTGGTCACAGTGTATGATCTTTTTGATGACTTGTCACACTCTGCCAATATCTTGTTAAGGATTTTTGCATCTATATTCAATAGACAAACTGGCCCATGATTCTTTTTTTTGTGGTTGGATCCTTATCTAGCTTTGAGATCAAGATAATGTTAGCTTTTGACAATGAGTTTGGAAATACTCTTACCTCTCAATTTTATTCAACAGTTTGAGCAATGTTGGTATGACATCACTGAAGTTCTTGTAGAATTTGGTTGTGAATCTATTATGTCCTGGCCTTTTCTTGGTAGATTTTATTGCTGCTTGAATTTCATTGCCCATTATTGGACTGTTCAAGGGTGTTAAGTCTTCCTGGTTTTGGCAATTCACCTAGAAATCTTTCATGACTTCTGAGTTCTCCAAATGATTGGTATATATGTTTGTGAAGAAGCTGCTAATAATTTTGAGTAGTCTCCATTGTGATTTCACTTTTTTTTTGGAAAGAGGGTCTCCCTATGTAGGCTAGGCTGATCTCAAACTTGTTGTGATCCTCCTGTCTCAGCCTCCTGAGTGCTAGGATTACAGGGGTACACCACCATGCCCGGCCACTGTTTTCATTTCTAATTGCATAAAAGTTGGTGTCTTTTCTTTCCTTTTTTTAGTTTTTAAGACTGGCCAAGAATTTGTCTATTTTATTTATTCTCTTGAAGAACCAACTCTTTGATTCATTGATTCTTTGTATTTTTTTGTCTCCATTTCATTAATATCTGTTCTGGTCTTTATAATTTCTTTCATTGTACAAGCTCTGGTTTGGATCATTCTTGCTTTTCTATGACCTTAAGATGCATTATTAGGTTATTTGTTTGGGTTCATGCCATGTTTCTGATAGGGGCATCTACCCCTATAACCTTCCCTTGTAGGACTGCTTTCACTGTATCCCATAAGTTCTAGTTTGGGCTGGAGGTACAGCTCAGTGGGCTAAATGCTTGCCGCTGAGCACTAGGGCCCTGAGTTCGATCCCCGGTCCCGGAAAAAAAAAAAAAAAAGTTCTAGTTTGTTGTACTGGTATTACCATTTAATTCTAGGAACTGTCTTACTTCTTTAATGTGTACTGTGACCAACTGATTATTCAAGAGTATGTGGTTTAATTTCATATGTTTGCATAGTTTCTGTGGCTTCTTCTGCTACTGAATTCTAGTTTGATTGCAGTGTGATGAATGGTAAAATTTTGATTGTTTTGCATTTGCCTAGGCTTGCTTTATTCACTCATATGTGGTCTGTTTTGGAGAAAGAGTCATATGCTGCTGAAAAGAATGTAAGCTCTGGTAGTGGGTGTAATATTCTGTCTACTTCTGTTAAGTCTGTTTGTTCAAATGTATGGTTGAACTCTGGCATTTCTTTGCGGGGTTTTTTTTTTTTTGCATTTTTTAATATTAAGACAAAAATTTGACTTCTCCTACGTTATAAGTATAAAACAGTATATAAAAATACTCTTTCCTAGGCATGTCCTGAGACTGAGTATTGTTTCCAGCAAAATATGTAAGTTATCTTAAAGGAAATGCTACCCCAACATCGCTTTTCTCCATGTTTTGAACTCAGTATATAGTCAGGAATAAGGAACGGAAAAAATTGTGCAGCATGGCTTCACCTACAGCGTGATGAACGGCTTCTTCTATGTCCCTCACACTGTCCTGCCAGTCCTGAGGGACGGGGGCATTTCCTTACCCTTACATGCTCTGTAAGCACCTCGTTCAGTTTTGTGTCCTACATGCTGTGCAAGTGCCCACTTTGTCCACCTAGGACACAAAGCTGAACGAGGTGCTTAGTTGCCTCTATCGCTGGCCTTGCTTTGGCCCATAAGAAGCTTCAAACAAACACTGTGTGTATATTAAGAGCCACAGTCGTTGCATTTGCTGAAGGAGTCTGCTGGCCACTGCTGCAAGGGCAGAAGGGAAGGGCCACGGGCTCCCTTCAAGGAAAACAGGAAATCAAATGAAACTGAGGCCACATGCAAGCACAAAGTCAATTAAACTTCTACGTAAGACAGAACCGTGGGCGGACACTATCAGAGCAGATTCTCAACTTTAAAAATCCAATTCATTACCAGCATTAGTAAATTTTTTTTTTCTTTAGTATTGAAGACAGTGCTGCTGTTTTAACCAAGCTATGAGAGCTTCTAAAATACCTAATTCAGAGTTAGGTATTTGAAGTCCTGGTATGTCCCTGATATATGAGCATGTGGGCTGAGAATCACTCCCGAGGGAAGGGAAAGTCACAAGTGAGCAAATGAAGTCAACTGGAAATCATCTTATTCTCCCCAAGTCTTGGTTATTCTCAATGTATGCATTACCCTGCACTCTCCCGGGACTTCAGCTCGGTGTTGTTCTGGCATCGGGTTTCCTTCAAGGATCCAGGGCACCAATTTAGAGCTCTCTAATGGGATCAAAGGACACCGGGTAACTCTGCTCAGCTACCCACTCATCAGGGAGCAAGTCCAGAAAGAAACCATTTTTTTGGCTAAGATTTCAAAATAATAAAAACAGCAATAACAACAAAAAATCCCCCTTGTTCAATAAACTTTCAACCAAGAATATCTGGGGTCAGATTAAAAACCTAGGTTCCCTGAGCCAAATATTACAGAACAAGTAAGGCAATTGTTTCTATGTCCTGTATTTTATAAGACTGAACAAGGGAGAAGAAATCTGCTCTAATAGACAGACTGTTCTATGGTGAGTATATATTTCATTTTTCTTTGACCATTCCCCAGAGCCCCTGAAATATATAACATACATCTGAGAAGCACTGAGTTATAATGCTTAACGGGACCGACTGTGGAGACAGAAAGCTGAGTCTGAAGTCTCAAAAACTTTGGATTTCCTTATCTTTCAGTTCCCTGATCTGTGAAATGAATACAGTCATTGAACCTATCTGACAGGACATTACAGTTAAGATGGAACCTAACACACACTGAATGGTATAAGTGCTATAATTGTTTAATTCCTTCTCAGACACTGCTTGCAATGGCAGCTCTCTTAAGTGAAAGGGCCACATCCTATGTTCTTTTGGGGAATTCATTCCCCTGACTTCCATGTAGGAGGTGCTCGGTAGATACATGTGGTGTCCTTCCCCATGCCCTGGGCCTGTAGGGCCAGGTATCCCCTGACTTTAAAGGCCCCCAGATTACTCCTTGGGCTTTTCCCAGGTCCCTGTGCCCTCACAATGTATACACGCTAACTTTCTTACATTCCATTTTTTGGGGGGTCCTACTAGGAGTGATAGCAAATGAATAAATGAAACATCATTAGGACACAGGTAATTCCACAAGCCAACATAGTTAAGATATAAGTAATTCATGAAAGAGGCCTGTAAAAACCTGGGCTCTGGTGGGAGAGTTAGATTTTGTAAAGTTGGTGGTGGGTTCCTTTCCATAGCTATCCTCATGACAGAGCACTGAAGTTTCTGCCCAAGTATTCACTTCAAGTTACAGTCCAAATGCACCATGGTCTAGTAAGTAACCTACAAATCGACCTGGTGGGTTTTCTTCCCATTACACTCCTTTAGTTTGCACAGATTATCAAGGAACTGGACTTTACTCTGATAAACACTAGCTTATGTAACTATAGAGTCTGAAACATGAATTGAAACAACACTACTCACAGACACTTGGGCTGGACACAATATCACATGCTAGTCTGAATAGTCGGGGGCACCATCCCTGTCCTCACGGAATGAGAACAATGAAAGAAACACATTATGTTACTCTCAGCACCAATTTAAATGTTGTCAGATTATTCCTATAACAATGAGAAACAATCATTTCTCTGAAATAATACTCTGGACCTCAACAAAAGCAATCTTTCAACAAAAAACACAGTAACTATAACACAATTAGTACAGTTACCATACTAAAAAACCCTGAAATCTTCTAATTAAAAAATACGCGGACTGTTGAACTCGTCAAAATTCAACAGCATGCAGATCCCTCTGGATTCTATTTCATTAAAAATTTCAAAACAGTGACAGGAGATCCTTAAACCCTTGAACGAAATCTGCTACTTAAGAAAATGGATACTGACTCTAGGAAAGCAATGAATGCTCCTTTTGTGTAAGAGAAAAAAATTACAAAGTGTTTGAAATAAAATATTTTCTATGTTGAGATTAGCTGGTTAAAATTACTTTTATAAGGAGAAGAAGAGGAGAGTCCTTCAATTACATTAGTGAAAAGAATTGGAAAAGAACCTTTTGCCTTTCTTCTCCCAACAGAGGTTGAAATGATGATAAAACTTCTGATATAGTTCCTTAGGATTCTGGAATACTGATGCATGGGAAAGGAAAATTGTTAGAATTTCAGTTTAACATTTATTGAATGTCTCTAGTATATAAACCCAGAGTTCAATTCCAAATATTTACTATTTATTACCGCTGTGATCTTTCAGATCTCAAATATAAGTTCCAAATTAACAGTTTCAAAGATTTTATCTTTTTCACTTATGAAAATGAATTAAGTATATTGAAAATACTAGAAAGTTGACAACAGAGGAACAAAATAACCATGATTATGATTTGATACATTTCTTTCAAGTTTGTTCATCTAAACATAGCTCTGAGTTGTAGTCATCCTATTATAATCAAGTATATCTTAATTGTTTCTAATTTTTTTCATATACTTGTATAATTTTCAGAACCACTACAATTTGATTCACAATAACTACTCAGTGAATGTAATCAACTACTGTTATGGTTGATTCATTGTTTAACTAAGTGACTTAGCAGTTCTACATCCTAAGGTGTAAAGGACGTGCCCTAGGGCAGCGGATTGCCTTCTTGGATGTTGTAATGGTTGATTCATTGTGTCAACTTGAGAAGTTGAGAAGTTTAACTAAGTGACTCAGCAGGAAGCCAGGGTCTTCACTTTGTGAACATCCTGATCCTATGCAAGAGGAGGGCTGGGAAATGGTGTGAAGGCTACACCCACCCTAGGGCGGGTAGCCTGCTTACAAGGTAAGGGAGAAAAAGAGGATTACCCCGCCCTTTTTGCTTTTGTTGCTTTTGCTGTCTTCCACCGCCATGAACTGTGGCCCCTCACCTTCCCACCCTGCCTTGCAGTCAGCTGATTACAGACTGAAACCTCCACAAACTGTGAGCTAACTAAACCTTTCCTTCCTTAACTTTGGGCGTTGGGTATTTTGTTCCAGCAATGAGAAAAGTAATCAAGACAACTACTCTTACATTATTTTTCTATTTTACAAAGTAAATGTGTATCAGTATTATAAGAAAAAAACAAAGTATTTAAGAATTATTATGTCAAATTTCTAATACAAAGATAAATTAATAAAGGTTATCAGTGATGCTAATATTTAAAATAGGTTCTCCCCACTTCTTATTTTCTTTGTTATTGTCCTCTTAAAACCCCCCCAAAACAGTCAAAGTATTTATTATAATTTGGAAGTTTAGAATCAACCAGTTGTAATACTTACCTAGAATCAACCAGTTGGGTGATGAATTCTAAGAATCTCTTTACAGATACAATCTATTAACTGTAAGTCACTGAAAAAGTAACTCCAACAACAACATGAACCACATAGCCAAAGCTCCATCTGGTTCAGAAGAGTGTTAAATATGCACTTCTATGGTAGATCTGTGCTCCCACATACTCTGATGTCTAGGATGGCTGCAGAGACCTGGATCGCTCATTGAATACAAAAAGTCAATACCAAGAAAGGAAACAGTATATTCAAGGTCACTCAGGTGGGTTCTTGGTACACTCGTTCCACCTGCCACCTGTCCAAAGATATTTCTTAGCATTTACTCCTTTGCCAAAGCTTATGCAATCTTCTGGGGTGGTTGAAAACCTTTCTTATTACTGTACAGAATGCAGCTGCAGTTCTCATTAGACATCATGCTTCAGTGAATGATTGTTGCACAGGCAGCAAAGAACATGAATTCTTCATTTCCATTAGCAGAGTGAGGTCGATCATTTCCCCACTTCGGTCTGGCATGGTGAATCCCAGGAGGAGGGAGACAGTGCATTTGTCCAGCCAGCAGGCTGCAAGGCGCTTCCACTTCCCTCGTGTGCTTTAAGCACTCTGAACTCTTACATAAATGCTGGCCTAGAGATGTACCTTGCATTTTGTGTTAAAACACTTTCGGAATCCAAAATCGCTAGAAAAATGTATAACCATTTTAAAGATCCTTGACAGGTGTTAGATTACTTTTTAAAAGTTTATGATGAATTTATACTGTTTGCACAGCGACAGTGTTACTCAAATTAGAAACCTGAGGTTCATCCAAACTTTGGTGTTTCTCCTTAAGGCAAGTCACCAATCTTACCTATTCTGACTGATCCATTTCGTGGTATGTCACTAGAATTTTAAAAAATATCTAACTGGGCTTCCTCTGATTAAAATCATTTATAAAGGCTTGCTCTGTTTCATTAGGGTAGGGTAAATTTCTTAACTCATCATAACTTCCTCTACTAACTCACCTACTTCACTTTCCACAAACCCCAAACCTCGTCCTTTAGCCTGGCTGTCACTGCTAACCCCTTACATCCCTGTGGTTTCCCATGCTCTACAGTTAAATCATTTTCTGAGAGGCTAAGAGAAGACACTATTAGTCTCTATGCGACGGGGTCTGATTAAGCTGATCCTTATTACACACGATGTAAGATATTACGCTTAGCACATTTTCTCTCTCCTCATAAACAGTTTCTTTGACAGCAGGGATGACATCCTAATGCTCTTTATTTCCCAGGGTCTGGTGCTCGGCATACTATGAGCGTGGGATATGTTTGTGGAATAAATGAAACCAGAAGTTGATTCAGGCCTGGCTTCTGCCCGGTAGAGTTCACAATCTCAGAGAAGCCAGACAGGCTGTAGTAAGCTGTTTGTGTTGTTGAACCAAGACAAAAAGTAGCTGGAGCTCAGTAACTTTATAAAGAAAGAGGTTCACTTAGTTTACGGTTCTGCAGACTCAAGGACATGATCCCAGCATGGCCTTTAGAAAGGACCTCACGATAGGTGAGGTCACAGTGACAACAGGAAGAGATCACGGCATCACACAGGAGGCCAGATAGACTTAGGGGTTGGGTTCACTCCTGTTAACAAGCAGATCTCATGAGAACTTGGGGGTCCTGTGAGAGCTCCCGTAATCCCTTCCAAGGCTTGCCACCAGACCCCTAAGAACCTCCCACCAGGCCCCAGCTCTTAAAGGCCTCACATTACCACACAGGGACAAAGCTTCCAACACATGAACCACTGGGTACCAAACCCAAACCCCAGCACAGGCCAGAGCAGCTCTGTAGGAGTGCTGTCACAGGTGCCGCACTGGGTGGGCCCTCACCAGTCCCTGTCCCCGGGGGCTGCAGCCTGCTTGCAGAGCCTCCCTGGAAGGAGAGCGAACACAGCAAGGAGTGTAATTAACGCCAGCACAGGTGAGCGCACTGAGCAATCAATCAAGTCACCTATGTGGCTGGATTAAGGGGCCAGTTCAGAAAGCCTGTGGCCTCTCACAGAGGAATTTTTCAAGTAAATCTATTATGGCCACCAGTCAAGGAAACCTTACCTTAGGGTGAGTCAGACTGGGAGTAAGGGAGAAAGGGGAAAACCAGATTAAATATTCAATGACAGTGTTTCAAGAGATGGTGGTGTCTCTCACTCAGTTTTGGATATAAATTCTGGTTGAGGAGGTCAGGCAGAAGTCCACAGTGCTTGTGCAGGTTTCCAAGTTCATGTTCATGTGTCTTTACTATAGTAGATTCCTCTAGTTCATGTAAACTCTGAAGACAGAAGGAACAATTTTTTTTTTCCTAAATGCCCAATGGTGAAAGTTGGGCATGAACTCATGGCCTGAACTCAGTTTCCGGGAAAGTCATACCCAGAACCATGCCCTTCTGTCTCTGCAAGGACATGAATTCATGCTTATTAAAATTACAACTAAAGATGAAAGCACAAAATTACACCTCACAATCCACTTCATCCCGAGGAAACACAATACCAGGTACTCCTGTAGATAAACTCCAGCAAATGTAGCAAAATTAGAATCACAGATACAGTGGAAGCTGAGCTTGCTTTCTGCAAGAGGGCAGACTTAACGCTAAAGGGAGCTATGGACAGCAACTCCCAGAATACTAAGGTCTGCTTCTCCTGGGTCCCGTCTGTGGGTGAGAACATGAACACTGCAGCCCACAACCTCAAAGTCGCTTGTAACCCCTGAGGCATAAAAAGTACCTAACAGACCAGACACATTTAATAACCTGGGACTGAAATTTAAAGTCCGATTTTCATCTTTCATTTCCTTCATTCTTCAAGAAACAATCTTTCATACTACGGTTATTTATTCAAAATGGCAACAAATTGGAAATGTCTTTTCAGTGTCACTAAATGAATAATCAAGAGAAGTACACTCAATAAAAATCAGAACGAATTATAATATTCTGGATCGCTCTGTAATATAATTGAGAAAAAAACCAGGAATGTATTTTTCCACAGCATTTTTCAATATGCTTAACTTTACAAAAATTTAATAACTCAGCTTTTTAGTAACATATCATTTTCATAATGTATTCTTTATTCATTCATTCATTCATTCATTCATTCATTCATTATGCAGTGCTGGGGATTGAACCTATGGCCTTACACATGCTAGGCAAGCACTCTACCACTGAACAACACTGCTTGCCCCATAGTAGCAATCTGCGTGTACTAAATTATCTAAAGCCAAATGGTTTTCTCTCCTGCAACAGCAGTGGTTGTGCAAAGACCCTCAGCACACTGTTCCCCTGTGTGATACAAAGCTCACAGGGATGGCCCCGCTGGCTGGGGTTAGGAGTACAGTCTGTTTTAAGGAAACCCCAGCACACAATGTAGGAAACCTAGGACCTTAATTTTCCTAGCACCATGGTAAGAAAAATTCAAGGACCATCTATAAAAATAAGTGAGTAGATTTGCTTAACTAAAAGTCATCCATTGAACTGGTAAGGAAAAGCTGGAGACTCTGAGATACTTGTATAAATTCATTTATTCACATACTCATGCATTTCCGCATTTCTATGACTCTTTTTACTGAGTGCCTTCCACGTAGCAAGTAGAAAACCAGCCTTATAATCTAATGTGAGAGGTGAGAAAAACAATTTCAACCCAGTCTGGATTATGCTCACTCAACTAATTTAAACAAAGCAAAATCCCTACCCAAGTCTTAGCCAAACCCCAACTTTTTAATGAACTAATTCATCTTCAAGAATTTAACTTATGTCAGAAACATCCTTTAAAGATTGATAGTTAGCCGGATTACACCACTGTCAGAGCTACAGCTGGTCAATCAGTCTCCTGAACAAACAATGTCACCTAAAGGTAGGTAAGGAACAGAACAAGAAAGTCCTGTAGAACAGGTATCTTTTCCACCAACTTGGCTCACCGCATACAACCAGAAAAGTTAAAACAGAAATACGTGTGGCTAGAGGGCAATTGCACATGGATTGTTAGCCTCCATGAAAGGGAAAAAATTCCCAACCTTTACGATAGGCCCAGGGTCACTACTTAAACATATTTCACTCTTTAAGTGGTTTCCTCATCTGGAAAGGAGAGATCACAGCAGTGTATTTTATTGTGTTGGTATGGATTGAATGAAATGCAAACTGGTACTGATACAGTCTGTAAACAGTTAGCCTTTCTGTCATTTTGATGCTGTTATCAACTGGGCTTTAGCCATTTGCTTGTTTTATCTTGTGAAGTCCTTTTGCTTTTCTAAGTACTGATGAAACAGTCTAATCGTATCAACTTTCACATCAGAATGTCTTAGCTAGTCAATTCAACGTGAAATTGTACTTTGGTACTCAACTGCTTTGAAACTCATCAAATTGGGTGAGTTTGTCCCCGGATTTATTATGTGTTTGCTACTCTGACATACAAGCTAGAAGAGCCAGTGTCTGCAGCCCTGTGACTCACTACCCTTTCAGGCAAAACAATTCCATACTCAACATTTTTGGGACTTGACGTGTCTCCTGGAACCAATTAACAATAAGTACCAGGGCAACTCTGTAGGTAAGAACTTGTATTTTGAAACAGTTAACAGTGGTCTCTATTAAGGAGGGTAAAACCCATTCCAGAAAATATTACAAACTGTAGCAAAGTAGCACCTTAGTTCTAGAACCTCCTGCTGATGTCAGACTGTAGAGGTGTTAGCAGGTCAGTCTGAGGACAGTAAAAGCGTACCTGCTTTAGTCCTGCTAATTACCTCCTATAGCCTTTCAGAGTTAGCATGCCAATGCTATCAGCTATGTATTGTGTCCCAGCTAAGACCACTTTCTCTGTAGTAGATAGTCCTGAAGTCTTTACTGTCCCTAAGAAGACACAGTTTAAAGACATCAGAGTGCATTTGCATAGCCTTTCAGATAACTGTTCGTTGTGCTGCACCAGTGGTATTAAGTACACCGAATTAATACTTTAAAGGTGGAGGTTAAGAGCTTGAAAGGATTAGGACACAAAACACACTTCTTGGTGACCTTTAGTCACTTGCTTTTGCCCTACTTGGTGGAGTCAGTCCAAACCCATGCCTGTGTAGCTGCTGTAAGCCCAAGGATTTTGGAATCATTATTAGATGTTTTTCCCTCAATAGGTTAAAAAGCCATCAGATCTGGATGAACTGAATAGCAATATTCAAGCATCTTATGAAACAACAAAAGTCTACCTCATTCATTCCATTCATCTTTAATCTGCATGGACGAGAACTTTAATTTTTTATTTTTTGGGGGTACTGGGACTCGAACTCAGGACCTTGCACTTGCCAGGCAGGCACTGTGCCACTGAGCTGTATCCCGGATGAGAAATTTTATTTTATTTATTTATTTATTTATTTTTTTGCGGTACTGGGGATCGAACTCAGGACCCTGCGCTTGCTAGGCAAGCGCTTATTCCACTGAGCTATATCCCCAGCCCCGGATGAGAAATTCTAAAGGACAGTATCACTTCAAGCATGGAACTAAGGTTTGGCCATAACGCACATGACAGACTAAACATCACTGCACAAATTACTAACTCAACAGCTGCTTCAGCAGCTTCCCCAAGGCAAGTTTCTTTCCATCCTAATTCACCCTTAAAAGTGCTTTCAAAAGACAAAACCAGTCTTACCATTCATATCTCTCCTTGAACATCTCTCTTAGCATCCTCAGCTGTCACATCGCAATTCCTCAGGGATTCAAACTTCCTGCATCTTCCCACAACCTTATTTTCTAGAACTTAGATAGCTATTTCCTACAGTGTACCTTCATAATGCCACGGGTTACATGCCTAATCCCAGCTAGCGGTTTCACAGATGGGCGTGTGTGGTGCAGCCAAACTGGCCTACTACATCTCTGCAGCTCCACTGCTTGGGGCCACCAGGAGTCCCGCCCACCACGTTTGCCTAGATTCATTTCACATGTACGTCAAGGGATGATCAGAAGTCTAGGGCCTTGGGCTTCCTGGTTTCTCCGTATAGAATGTACTTTGCCCTGTTCCCCTGTACAATCTCACGAAGTCTGAGCTTGACCAAATGTCATTTTCCTAGGCAGAATGCCTTACTCAGTCCTCTGTGCTTTCACAGTCTTAGGTTCTATCTTTGTAAGTGCGGTTTCCAATTTATAATGTAATTCTCATGGGTACATTTCCTCCACTTACTAGAGTCTAAGCTCCCGTGGGATATCAGTTGATTTGTGTCTTAGTTTTGTGACCTTGGTACCCACCAATGTGCCTGTTAATAAAAGCAAATCTACAAAAATTTGTTGAATGAAAAATAAAATAGAATGTCTATGCTAAAATAAAAAAAAATAGAATGTCTAGAAAAGAAACAGATTGGTTTCAGGAAAAATGAAAAGGGAAGTAAAAGTTACAAAGATTTTCTCACAACTGTTCAACAGAATTAGATCTTGTTGAATAATAAAAGTCGCATTATTTTACGAGACACCTGCAATCATCTTTAAAGATAAAGAGTTAAAAAATTTATGGGTGCGTTTATTAAAAGCCAACGCACTAGCCAAGCACAGCTCTATGTCAATTAAAACCAGTAAGTTTAAACAGTAAATATGATACACGTTTCATTTATTTGTTATTAATTATCAAACATTACTAGAGTTTTCTCTAAGTAGTTCATATATTCAGGGTCAAACTCTTTTATTTTTATAGCTTCCTAGGTTGATCTGACAAAGTCACTAGCTGATAAAAGTTTCTGTTTCTATGTAACTGCTTTTCTAATAATAAGGATGTATTTTTCCCTTTACTGAAACTTGAAAAGTACTAAAATAAACCCTACAGCCACATGCAGTATCTGTTCTGACCCTTGCCTTCAAAGATGGATTACTGGTAGACCTCTGAGCTCTCTTTTCTGGAAAACAGTTTGCGCATGATGGTGTTGCTTAAATCTGGCCCTGTTGATGCTGGATCTTGATGAAATACCCAGAAATTTCTATTATGTGGAGGCCACTCAACTTTGGTTTCTAAGCAGATGAATTTATCCATATCCTTTATTCAATACTTATTCATTCAATGAATATTTGCTGAAACCTACTCTTTGCCAGTCACTGTGTCAGTGAAGCAAAGCTCTGTTCTCTCCAGAACTTACACTGGAATTGAGGGGAGTCAGAAAATGAACTGGAGAGAAAAAGTTGTGGCTGGGAAGTGGAGCGCAGGTTTCCTGAGTGAGGTAGAAGCTGATGGAGGGCTTCAGCAAGGAGTGAGATCTACTTGAGGTTAAAAGGATTGCGCTGGTTTTTCCCACTTGTATATCTTGCCATTTCACAGATAATTTGAGAGGTAAGGCAGGCGAAGCCTGTGTACAGGCTGTGGTCTTGTTCAGAAATCCTTTATTTTATACCTTCTCATTTTAATCATACTACTAAAAATTTAAAGTATCATTATCAACTGGACCTGGTAAATTCGCCAATTCTCCATTAATGACCAGTATCTCAGAATGGATAAGTTTATGCAAGTTTTTCTATGTTTTAACACTGAACAGTGCTATACTCTGGATAAACACTTTTTCTTTAAAGTTTCAATTGATAGTAAATGTTTTATTGTGACTTTAATTTTTTTTTTTTAATTTTAAGTCAAGTTCTCACTAAGTTGCTGAGTTGCCCAGGCTGGACTTGAACTTGAGATCCTCACAGTACTGGAATTACATGCATGCGCCAACACATCCAACTTGTCTTCTTACACAGTATGTTCATGTACAAATATTGGAAGTTACGAACAAACAGAACAAAACATAAGTGACTTAGAAGTGTCCATTTAAACATAACGTACACTTCTAGATGCTTTTAACCAAAAATAAGTTCTCAGGTGCTTTTGCATAAATATCCTTAATGTAATTATGGGTTCAACTATGAATACTGGAGTGTTGGTGCCAAAGTCTTGTGCTATATAACAAAAGATTCAACTTAGCTGGCACCAGTTGGTTTTATTATCGTGGCAGCAGCAAGTTTTCAAGGAAATGGACTTACATTATCTACTTAATATCCTACTTCTGAGACTTTGATAAAATCTCTAAATAGGCAGTGAATGTTCCTATGTAGTAATTCACCTGCTAAATGAATAGCTGGGCCAATCATACATATTCTACTGTTAATGAGTGATAAAGGCAACCATGTGAATTCAAGACCAGTACCAACTACTGCTGCTCACTGACCACTTCCTATGGGCCTGCCATCCTGGAATGCCATCTCTAAAAGCAAAAGCATTTTCTAAATTTCTTCAAAAAGAATGGTGTCATTATAAGTGGTAGTTTGGTCTGATCTATTTAAAGAAAAACAAGGTAGCCATAATGTTGGTAGAAAGCAAGAGAAGCAGCTAGTAGTGTCAGCCTGTGCTACTCTCACTTATTTATCCAGGACATATCAATAATTAAACTGTCCCTGAAGGCCTCTGGAATACCATTTAATTCTTCTGCTACACTGCACTAAAATGCTCTGAAAAAAAGTTCTTCTTGTTATATTATTTACCACTGTTGCATAAGCATTCAAGAGCATATCTAGAGGAACCATGCTAATGAAATGGTACATTTATTTCTCAGGAAATAAACTACTCATTGACAAATCAGAGCCATGATTATCATTACTGCAGAAAGGGAAAAGAGAAGAATTTCATCCAACATGTGAAATTCTAAGGTCATCCTTTGACCCCAAAATTCTACTTCAAAGGAAAGTAGCATTGGAAATAGATCACTAATGTGTGAAATACTTAAGTGCAATAACACAGCAATAACATGAGGCCACACACACTGTGAGGCACTATGAGGACATGAAGTATCCTATCCTAAAAGATTACTTCCAGACATGAGAAACGCTTGTAATATTTTACATGAAAAGGACAGGTTCAAGCCAGACATGGTGGTGCACCTGGGAGGCTAAGGCAGGAGGATCGTTGTGAGTTCAAGACCAGTTTGGGCTATAAAGTGAGCTCAAGGCCAGCCTGGACTGCATAGCAAGACCATGTCTCAAAAAGACAAAAAAAGAAAAGGAAAGGATAAGTTCCCTTGATATATGTAATGATACTGCAATTTTGTAAATTACATGGGTATATATGTGCTTATACCATACACATATGTGTGCACATACAACTACTGACAAGATAGAGTTCAATATATTGACAGTGTTAACGTGGGGAATCATTATTTCTTTTTTTATAGTTTTAGTGTTTTTAAAATTTCTACAATGACTATTTTACGTTTCATACTGAGTATATATTTTTACATTGGGAAACACTTTTCATATGCATACACAGATTGGTAGTTTTCAATGTTTTAAAATTTATGAATTTCTTTTAGAAACAGGGTCAGAGTTTTAGAGATTAGAAGTTGATAGGTATCTTTTATTAACTTGGAAGGACTCTGTATAGTAACTTTTTTTAAAAGGTCTATTTGAAAGCAAAGCTATATCCCCCCTAAAGCATCTTTCTTTCGAACATCTGAGGCATCTAACTAGAACACAGCCGCCTGGTGACAATGACCATGAGTCTTCCTGGTCATCTCTGGTCCTTTTCAGTTTCAGCCACACAATCAGGAATACCACAAGCAGGCTAATCTCATTCCACTGAGTTCAATTCAGACCCGATAATCTATGTATTTATGCCACAGAAAGGTTATTCTTGGTGGCTTGGGGCTGGTCTCCACGGCTCTGAATTGTGTTTATAAGGCACATATTTAACAGATTTTGCTGTCTCATCCGAGGAATGCATTTCTTTAGGATTTTCTTAAGAAATGACGGGACCAAGAATGACAGTGTCTGATTTCTCAGAAGTTTATGACCCCAGCCAGGGTGGTGATATCTCCAATTATCACCAAAAAAATACCCACAGTCCAAAGTAGCACTGAAGTACCTAAAACATACGGGCAAAGACAAGAACCCAGACTAGTCAGCCTGGCACCGCCACTCGTGTCCCTGCGCCTTCCTTCTCCTCCTCTCCCAAAGGTGAGCTACATCCCCTGTTCACTCACAGCTCGAGGCTGTGTGAGCTGAAGCAGAGATGCAAAGCCCAGCGCTCCACGCACAGTTAAAAATCAGCAAGTGGCAGCTCACAGACATCATTACTGTTGGTGAAGAAACAAAATAAATTACACTGGCAGATTTATTTGCACAAAACAGAAAGACAACACTGTATTAATAATTCAAAAACAATGATAATTTAATATATTCCAATGCCACCATGTGATGGTACTCCCTCTAAGGTGCATATTCTACTAACGTTCTTAAAACTGGTAAGTAAGATCTTGTGGGTAGGTACTTCAATAAAATGTTGACTGTAAGCTGGCTGCAGCCTGTCCTACCACCGTGACTGCTCACATTAATTATATTTTTACGTGTGCAGGTTTTCGGGCTGCAGCACCTAACCAGATGCAGAATGCTTTCTTTCAGTATGAATAACGGAAAGAAGAAAGCCAAAGCCTCCTGGCTGCAGGGGGAAGGCTGGAGAACAGGGCAAGAGGCACACCCCCAGCATTGTCCTTTGGGAACAGTGAGGGCCTTGATAATGAGAGAAACCCTTTGTGCCGGAGTCCCCGAAGTCTGGCTCCCCCTAAAGTGGTAGCGCAAAACTTGACAGGGTAGAAGCAGAGTCCCTGGGGGCCGGTGTTTGCACGGTCCATATCTACAGGGTGGAGGGTTCTGGAGTTAAGTAACTCTTCTCCCTGAGTAAGTCCAGAGATCAACGAGGCCTCAGGGCTAAGAGTCTCCACGGGAAGTGTTGCTGGGGACCTGAGAGGCATGGCATAGTAACCAGCACAGGCTTTCTCCTGGTTCTTCACTAACTGCTGAGATGTGAGGAGGAAAATGTTCATTCTGGTACAAGCAATGATGTGAGGGCATTTCTCAGAGTCAGCTTATAAACATGGTTGGGAACCTTATAACAGGACAATCTGAATGTATTTACCACAAAGTTGTGCATATGGTCTCCTTTGAATGAGGACACATTTATCTCACATGTGGTTAATGCATGATCCCATGTTACATAATTATCGCAGGCAGAAGCAGTAAGGATTACACTACACACAGTAAGACAGACGCCAGCTGAAAGTTTACCGGCGATTCAAGTCCAAATGCTGAGCTCAGTAGTTTTCTATGTGGGATTCATGAATCTCCCATCTCACTACGTGGAGTAGGTTACTATACTCTACAGATGCAGAAACCGAGGCATCGGGCATTCACAAATACTCCCAAGTCCATAGAGCTATTAAAGTGGCTACAATAATCAGGAAGACACTTGTAGGAATACTTAATTTCAGGCAGAGTGTCAGGAAACAGCTTCAAGACAAGTTTTAATCACAGCGTAGTCAACTATAGGCGCCTCACCAAAGCCAGAACATGTACCCAAAATAGCTGACTTCATATCCTAAGAGCTGAATCACTATTATCTCATTACAGGCCACATTTAGAACTTTAAAAATCTAGATCTGAAATATTATTTGAATAACTGAGTTTTGTTTTTAAAATGTTTCACTTTTTCTGCCGGTGAAAAACTTTCTTTTTCTTTTCCTGTTTGTCTTCTTGGGACAGGGTGTCATTATGTAGTCTAGGCTGGTATTGAGCTGGTGGCAATCCTACTGCCTCAGCTTCCTGAGTGCTGGGATTACAGGGGTATGACCACCTTTTCAAGCCTACCCGTTAAAAACTTGTGGACGTACTGAGGCAACCATGATTGATGTAATTGAGACTTTTCAAGACAGTCTTGAAGCTGTTCCTAATGCTACGCATAAAATTACGTCTTCCTACAACTGTCTTCTTAATTATTTTATCAATCTGGAGACAAGAGTGTCCTGGAATTACCTGCTCCAGACTCCTTATCTGACAAAAGAATTGTCGATTGTTGACTAAATCAAATAAAATGTAGCTGTTTAAACCAAACTATCCATCTCCCTATAGATACAGGGAAAAATGAGGAAGTGTGAAAATCTACTCTAAGAAGAAAGACAAGCATTACGTCCAGGAAGGGTTCCAGAACAGCCACAAAGGGCGCTTCTGCCCAGCTCCGAGGGTTTCTTCCCGTTTCGATAGAAAATAGGTTTCTACTCCAAACTCAGACAACAGGAGAGGAGCTGGAGAAGTGGAAAGTTGGTAATTTAAGGGAGAGGGTCTGAGAGTGAACCCTCAAGAGAAACTGCCAAGAAAGAAAGAAAGAGAGACAGAGAGAGATGAGAGGGAGAGGGAGAGGGAGGGGGGAAGGGGGAGGGAGAGGCAGAGAGAGAGAGAGAACAAAGGAGAGCGAGGGAGGGAGAGCTAAGAGCTGCTTTCTAATGTGACGGGACCTGAGCTCTTCGGACTGGAAAGATACAGACTCCGCCTTCCTTTTCCCTGCAGTGACCGAAGTGTCCCAGGCTCATCCGGCTCCTCAGGAAGCTCTGGTCCTCCACTGTAAGTCCCGCCTCTGCTGCTGTTCCCTTTTCCCGCAGTAACAGGCGGGAAGGTGAGGTGGGCGGTTTGCCGCATACTCTAGGGGAAGGTAGAATCGGGTACCTGTATTTGGAGACACTGCTAGCTTTCAACTGGTCAGCACCAGCTGAGAGAGAGGAGGCTGCTCAGGAAGCACGGAACATTCCCTGTGTGTTTACTGTGCACTTCCCAGAGCCCAGTGTAAGAGCCAGGAACACACTCCCCCAACTACTGGGAATCTCTGCTGCCGGCTGTTAACACTCAGCGCTGAGCCCACTCTGGGAATTACCCTTGGGAACTACCCTCCACCGAAGGGAGCCGCCTCATCCCACGCCTGGGCGCATCTCCCTGCCAGGATAGGAGCCCGTTCCAGAGGCCCGCGTTCCCACACAGTTAGCTTCCCCTCGGTCCAGTCCCGCCTGGCTCAACCCCCTCCAGCACTCGTGTGAATCTCTTATCTCCCATGATCACAAGGCAAGTGAGCAGAAAGGCTGGAATTCCAACCCAAACCCATCTGACTGAGTTCCGACGTCTACCAACTTCATCACCCACTGACTTACACAAATCCTGACATCTTCACGGGATACACGAAGTCCCTTCTTATTCGATCCTGTTTTCAACTCACACCCCACCACTCTCTCCCTCACAAAGCCCGGTCCGGTCTCCCTGAACACAAGCTCTGGCTCTCCCTGGCGAGCTCCTTGGCCTTGTCTGCCTGACGAATGTCTCCTTCTCCTCACAGCTGCACGTCAAGTGTTCCCTCTTGTGTGAAGCATTTCCCAACCCCCAAGTGAAGCGAAGCTCCCCAGTCTTCAGGCTCCCGCGGCGGCTTGTGCATCTCTTTAGAGCAGCAATTCTTAATTATTGTAATGAGCTCCTTGCAAGCAGGGACATGTCTTTTAACTCTGCTTCGCCAGCCAGACAGTTAAAGATGTTTTGTTAAATGCATGAATACATGATCTCTCTCTATTGAGGCGCTGGTCTGAGAGGCCCAGGCTGAATCACAGCCAGCACCCGCAGGACTGGGAAGCGTCTTTCAGCGCCACATTTGGGTTGCCTGCGACCTCCTTGCACAAGGACTGCTTTCTCTTCACCTCTGTGGCATTGCAGAGACCTAGCATCACCATCTCCTGCTCGGGGAGACCCTGCAAACAATGGCTGGAACATACAAGGTCGCCGTGCCTGCTGTGAATGTGCTCACATCTCCACAGCTCACTTTATAGACTATTTTTAAAATGGGCTCTACTGTCTAGGATAAATGGACATTGCTCTTGCTGTCCTCTTCTTCATTAATACACCCGTTGGTTCCAGTTTTGAAATTATCCTTTGTTCAGAACACTTTTTTGTTCTATTTTAACTGAGTACAAGATCACTTACAGCTTGTTAAATTCCACTTCTAGGTCAGAAATCAAATGTAATGTGGATACATCAAATACAACCAAGCCTTCCAGCTGGCCTGCTTAACACTGTGCCTTTGTTTTAAAGATGCCCTTTGAAATATAAATATATCATTAATCTACAGGGTGGGTCCTCTCTCCTTTCTGAAACAAATCATTACTTAATGGACGAGGCTCAGGTAAATGTAGACGTTAAACATCAGTACAAAGCTGAAAGGGTCACGGGAGACTCCTGTCCTACAGACCTAAAAACTGAAAGCCGGCCTCATCAGGCAAGTAGCTGCGTTCTCTGTACAGGAAATAGTGCAATTTTGTTTTTATTCTCAACAAAAATGTCCAAACAACAAAAATTTACCAAGAGTTGGCTGCAGCTACTAATGATGATAAAAAGCATTAAAAGCCCAGGTCCTTTTGTTTTGTTTTGTTTTGCACTGAATTGTTTTGTTCTGCCCCCACCTACAGCGCTTTTTTAATGGGTTTGGGGAGAAGGGAGCTCTCTGGTGTGTAAGGAACCAAATTTTCTGGGCCCTGGGAGGTTTTCTTTTTGTTTTTCCTTTCACCTCATTCTCTCACAGCCGCTGCTGCTGTTCTGGAGGGATTAAGAAAAAAACTACGATAACATTTTCCTGAGAGAGCAGCGGCACAAGCGGTAATCTTGTTTTTCACAAGTCTGGTCATGTGTGAGCCCGAAAGACAGAATCTGAGGCTTTTCTTGTCTCTGACTTTCACTAGTGAAGTTAGTCAGTTCCTAGAGACTAGGGCACAACCTACCAGCACATCTTTTTCAAAAATTCATACACATTGTTCAGGTCAGAGAGTTAGTAACTAACTGAATATAAGTCCTTTTGGCATGCAATGACCCATCACCCTATCTTTCCCCTGTATATACATACAACTGCTCCTGTGTAGCCACGCTGGCATACATGAGGTAAGCATGCCTGTTTGAGCTTGACATTCTATTGTGTATTTAAAATATTCACTCTCTTCAGTTTTCTCAGGCACTCTCAGCCTTGGTTACAGGCAAAGCGGTTATCAGGCAGCCCAGGCCGTCAGGATTCGCGGAGTATACCTTTTTAAACATCCTGGTGGAATCCTCGCTTATCTGCATGAAGCGCATGATCACGTTGTTCAGGTAGATGTCACTCAGGGTGGCGTGGTCTTTGCTTTCTCTCCTCACTTGGTTCAGGAGCAAATACCAGCAGTTCACCGGAGACAGCAGGTTCTGGTCTTTCCTGGGAAGTGAAGAAGGGCAAAGTTACATCCTGTTCAAAGCTGCCGCGAACAGCTGAGTGAAGTCACCCAGGCAGGCTGAGGGCCACAACAGATGGGTCCTGTCGCTGTTCTTTCTGCTCTGAGGGTTCCTTAGACCAGGACACCCGACAGCCAGGGCAACGGCCCTCCAGTCTACACACAGAACAGGGAGAGCGACTTGCCAGCGGGAAGACACACTTGGACCAGAACCCCAGTGTTAACCTGCACGCCTGGCACGGACCCAGGACGCTCACATACTTAGCAGCTGGGCGGCCCTTCAGCGGTAACCTCCCCACTGAAGAGAGCAATATATGTTTACATAAAAACCCACTGAGTCCCATCTCAGACAGGCTTTGGTTTGTCACTGCACACAATGTCCACTTTGAGTGTTCAGTCCGCTGCTGGAAAAGAAATTTCACTAGTTTTGCTTTCCATGGAAAATAAACTTGGTGGTTATTTATTAATCCCCTGATACACAATCTCCAGCCTCCCGAAAAGTGTTTCTGGGAACCAGAACTTTACGCTATTGTCTCAAGGGTCATGAACAGAACCAAGAAGTTCGCTGGCTTGCGGCCAGTCACTAATGTACTGAAACCCACTGAGCTAGTTCCCATCTGTAACTGGTCCTTATTTGTACTGTAGAGACTAAAGTTAAAAGTGACCATGAACCACACACAAAAGATGGCTCAAAAACCCCAAAGAAAAACTCCCAGTGAAAACAGTAAGCAATTGGGATGGTATTGCTTAAAACAAAAAAAAAGTCAGAGTACAATTTTTTATTATTTTAAAAGCAAACTGTAACAATGCAAAATGGTAGAGAACGTTTATCCTAACTCAGGGATACAAATGCTGTTTCACTAGATGTGTTATTTTATTATTCCTGATCTTGTATGATCCTAAATAGTGATTCAGTTAGTAAGAAAATGATTAAGTCAGGTTTTCCTGCCATTAAGTCTCTCAGATTCTGGATTTAAAATGAAATACAGTCAAACCCTCCCTGGAAGAAATGAGGGAAGAAGATGGAAGCAGAAATGGGCTTGGGGAAGAATTATCTGTCAAGGGTCCCGGCACTATGTGCCTAGGGCAGCCCCTCCGCCCCCAAGACACAGTGAGAACTATGCCCTGCCCTGAGGAGCGCCCTTTCCCCTCCAGACCACCAGGACAGGGGTGACGGTGCTGCGGCAGGGAACTGGCGCCTTTCTCCTGCTGTTCTCTACCGATCTAGCCTCAGGGTAAAAGCTGCCTGATTTACAAAACCTTTTATGTGCTCTTTTATATCAAACCATCTAATAAAGTCTTTGAGAATATTCTGTTCTCCTTTGTATCGCCAAGGCCCTGTCCCACTGTAATTAGGTATTATTTCATTCACTGAATAAATGTGTTGCTGCCGTATTACTAGTAGTAGCAGTGGTCATAACAACTACAATAATAATGGTAACCGTCCTACCATACACAAAGTGAGCAGGAGGATACAGGCCAAGGTCATGAGCTCTGGAGTTACTCCACGTTCTCACCCCAGCTATCACTTACCAGTTACACAGTCTTAGACACATATTTTAACCTCTCTGCGTCTATGTTAATTTGAAAAATGGAAAAATAATAGGACTCATCTCATAAGATTAGTGTGAGAATAACTAGAGTTAATATGTATTTTTATTTTTATTTTTGGTACCAGGGATCGAACTCAGGACCTTGTGCTTGGCAGGCAGGTGCTTGTGCCACTGAGCTATATCCCTGGCCTTAATAGGCATTTTTAAATGCATAGCATAATGCCTCAGGCATATCGTCTGTGCTGTATGAAGTCAGTTATTTTTATTCAGGGTTTTTCTTAAGCTGACATTAATTCTGCCTAATCCTTACCACTATATCATGTAAGGCAGAGATTCTTTGTGTTCTTTCCATAAACAAGAGAATCAAAGCTTAGCAAGGCATAGGGATTTGATAAAGACCAACTCTAGTGTCAAAGGGAGCCTTTGTGTTCGGGGAGGCTAATTTAAGCCTTGGTCTTTCCACCACGCAGTGGCACCTTTAGGCCAAAGCCTGTTCTGCGCAGTAAGCAGGGGCTGAGTAAGAGCGGACTCCTGAGTCCAGCCCGCGAGCCTATGCACACTGCCACACTAGCACTGAGCTCTGCGGGGCGGGTTGGCCGTGCCCAACGCCAGCTATGAAGCATATCAAGGACTTTGTGACGTTCCTCACTTAATGGTCATAAAATCCCCTTTTACTTGTTGAGAAACCAAGCCTCAAAGAAGGTAAAGAACTTTACCAAAGATACAGCCCAGCCACTCTTACATGGCTGACACTTTAATAAAACCTGCTTTTAAAAAATGTTTTTCCTAAATGTTTGGCTTATGCTTTGCTCAGACTTACTCATCTCATCTTCAGACTTACATTTAATAATAAACTTACTCATATCAAAGAAAATGTTAACTGCTCATCTTTTGAAGAAAACTATCAAATAAAACTGAGGAAACAGAAACTGGCTTCTGCTTCACTAAGGGACTGGATTGCAGAGCAAGAACCCACCCCATATTTTCAGTTCAAAACTAACTTCTAATTACATCCACAGACAAAAACTCTCAGACATAGCTGTTGAACAGATACATGGGCTGTCCTCTTATTTGCAACTGTTCTTTAGAAAGGACAGTCACCACCAGTGTGAACACAGCACTGGCTACAGTCCTTCCTCCAGCCTTGGCCTCTTCAGGTAGGTTGGACCCTTGGTTACCCTGGGAGTCATCACTAAGAGTTCTCTGCTGGACACAACCAGGGATTAAAGCCATCCACAAAAGAAAGAGAAGAAAAGAAAGGAACAGAGGGGCGGGGAGGGGAAGAAAGGAGAAGAGAAGAGAAATACATTCCTTATCTAGAATAGTTTTGCACTTCTTTCTGCAAAGAACTCCTCCTACTTTTTTATGTAGGATCCAGGAGATCAGGGCTATAAAATGGAATTGCGAAACCAGTGGTGGAGAAATTCTCAGTTGCCCCCTCCCGGCTGAACAGATGGTTCTCCTTGTCATGCACTGTGCAGGTAGGGAGAGATTATGTTTTACCATTTCTCTGGGTTAGAGCAGTTTGGCTGGTCCTGGGATGTGTTGCAGAAAGGCTAAGGCCAAAGTTCTTGTGCCAAAAGTTCACCTTGCATAGACCTTGTCTGCTGTCCCCGTGTGGGATCAAAGTGTGGGGACACCGCCACCTATATTTTCCCTTCCTTTTTCCTTTTTTGAACCTGGAAATTTCCCGTGCTTTCCTTGAATCTAGCTATACATTTCAAAGCAGGTCTATTATGTTTTAACTAACATTTCCGAGAGTTTTGTGGCAGAAATGCTTTCCAGATTATCTGGCGCACCGTACTATGAGAAATGAAGTCTGCATGCCTCTTCCCTGTCTCCTGAAGCGGTCTGTTTCTCTCTGCCTGCAGGACAGCAGGTCCACCATCACTGTGACAGTCTCCTTGATGTTTTCCTCTCCTTCCTGCAGTCCACTACCCTACCCCTGGCCTCTTTCATTGTTTTAAAATGCATTTGTGAGTGGGCCACCCTTCTGCTTTAAACTTTCCAATGGCTTCTCACGCCCTCAGAATAAGAGTCAAAGTTGCCCAGAATGATGAGTAAGAATTCTGTGATCGACCCCAATTTAGCCCAGCAGTCGTACAGTTAAGCACTCGTTGCTCACACCCGCTGGAGCAATTTCTGTTCTGCAAATCTGCCCTCCGGCCCCTGACCCAGGAAGATCGCCCTGCCAGTGCAGCCTGCTTGACTCCCCACGTAGTCCTGGTCTCTGCTAAGATCTCATCCTTCTGGCTCCTTCCCTTCCCCACCCCACTGTGGGACGAATTTCAGCCACATCTGCCACGTCCCGTGATAAACCCACTCTGCTAAGTATGTACACGCTAGTGCACTGTCCCTTGTGTGTCTCTATGATTTAAATTATTAAGTATATTTCCTTAATGGAATAACCTATGAAATAAAATTAATGTTAAGGTTTAATTATGCTCACACATTTTTCTAAAGGCCCTTGTTTGAAATCAGTCTTGATGAGGCAGGAGGATCATTGCAAGTTTGAGGCCAGCCTGGGCTACAAAGTGAGGTCAAGGCCAGCCTGAACTGCATAGCGAGACCCTGTTTCAAAAAGACAAAAAAACAAAAAACAAAAAACCCAGTCTTTTTTTTTTGTACCAGGAATCGAACTGTAGACCTTGTGCTTACCAGGCAGGTGCTTGTGCCGCTGAGCTACGTCCCCCTCACAAGAAGTCAGTCTTGAATATAGCAACAACCAACCTGTTGGTGGAGCAGGACTGCGGTGCATTAAAATCATGCAACCCGTATCACTTATTTTCATTTTACCCAGAAATGAAGGTCTCTGCTTGAAGAAGCAACTTTTTAAAACCTTTCTTTTCAAATATATCTACCTGTGGCCAAAATCAACTTCCAGTTTTCCATAACCTGGAATTTTACAAACGTATCTTCTTATATATAAAACTTATGTATAAATAATAATAATATTGTATCAGAAACAAAGATTTCAAAGGAATGCCATTAGTTTAAATCCGATAAACGGATGTCCCCACAGTACAAAGGCAGAGGGCGGCTCCTGCTGATGGGAGAGGGCCCACCCGGCCCCTCACACGGAAGTGGAGCAGCCTGCGACAGCCTGGCTGGGTGGGAGGACTGGAACTATCACTGAGCAGAGGCACGTGCGAGTCAAGTCTGTCTTACTTGTATTGCTGATGGTCCTTAGTGCTTCTTGTTTTCGCCATGAACCTTTCTGCCAGCTTCTCCAGGTTCCGAGAATATTCTGTCTCAATTTCGGCTTTTTTCCGGAAGAAATCTTGAAGGTCCTGGAGAAGCTGAACTCGCATCTCCGTTTGCTGCTCCAGGCATTTTTGTTGTTCTACCAGTTGAGCTCGAATTTCTGAGGAAAGAAGAGAATTCATCGGATGATTTCGTGGAAATGACTGATGTGGGCAAGATATGAGACCGGACCCCGGAGATGAAATATACTGTAGAGTGTTGCGGACCTTCCTTAGAATGCCCTGTCCGAGTAGGTTCTTTAAATAGGGTATCTGCTGACCCTTTGAAAGGATTCAGTGAAGCTTAGGAAAGTCAAACACAATAAACTAGAGGAAACATGCGTCACATTTATCATGCCACAAACTCATCATGAACGAAAAAAATACATTAAGGCCTTTCAGATAATTCACAACATGGGCTATCTTTTTGAATACCAAAGAAATGGGCATCACTTCCCCCAGATTTCTGGGCCACTCTGCAGCCGCCAGTTGGCACACACACAGCCTGACATCTGGTGATTTTTATTTAGCACGTAAGTTTCTCGTGTGTGTAACACATAGCTTCGGGGTTTATGGGAATGCCATGCCTAAATATAACTTCTTTCTATATCCAAATAACCATTCATAACAGGCAACTCAGATTCCACTTTACTGTTCTGCTCACAGCATCAAGGCCTGTTCACTGGGTCTTTACTTTTTATACACTGCTCAAATTAATACCCCTATGAAGACACATAATCCTGAAAGAATCCTTTGACAATTTTAATACATCAGGAACGTACGTGAAGGTTAGTTATTTTGCAATTTAGTAAAAGGTTAAGGGCAAAAATGTAGCATGTGCAAATATCTGTGAATGACTGTTACAAAGAAACCTGTGCTTTGGAAAATGAGATAGAGTAATGCGTAACTACTGAATTGTTGTTCTAAGATCCAAGGCTCACCTTCAAAGACAAGAATATTCATCCTGGAATGTTTCTTTATTTCACCTTTCCCAGTGTCGACAGATATCCCATGAATGAGGGGACTGAACCTAATCCAGGGCTATTATTGGAAATCGGTGTTAAAATAACATCTCTTCCATTTCTTCCTATTATTCCTCTCCAAGAGGAAAGGACTGGGGTGATGGTTTGTATCTCTGAACTTGACCCTGTTGAATCAAGCAGGGAGTCAAGCACTGAGTGGAGGAGATGGCCAGGAAATTTTCTGAATTTAATAACAACTAAGTATAATACTTCACTACTAGTAGGTACTCATATTACCCTTCATTTTATAAAGAGTAAATTGAAACCTAAGGATATTAAATACTTTATGTAACTAAGGACTGCAGCAAGTAAGTAGTAATGTGACTTCAACCTCCAACTCTGACCTGTTAGTCTGACTAAGCACTTAACTTCTTGTCCTTCCAGCTGACAAGTTTGAGTAGCGGTACTAGGTCTGATCTACACGGGGCAAGAACACAAGATCTGTGATCTCAATGAGGTGATGCTCCAGGCAAAGCTGGTTTGGGGCGGCATGCCCTGGAGGAAGGAAAAGGAGAATTTCATGGCATCTGTCTTTCTCCTCTGTTATGGTTTGGGACTTATTTTTGCAAGGGGAAACAATATAATACAGGACATATTTTATATGATTATTTACAATAGTCACCCAAAGAACGATATACAAAAAAGTGCAGGAAATCTGTCCACACACTATAGACAAGAATCCAGCTGAGGGCCTGGATCCTAGGATAATGCCCTAGGGAGTCCAGCTTAAGACCTAGGGCTCATAACAATGCCTGCCACGAATCCAACTGGAAGCCCAGAGCCCATAACAATATCTCATGCAGGCTTCTTTTATGGATCTGCACTGGGAAGGCCCACACGTCAGTGGTGGAATCTAGGAAGTCTGTGCGAGCGGAATGAAGAATCTGTGCTAGCAGGCTGAGGGATCTGCACTGGAGCCAGGAAGTGACGCTCAGAAGAACCAGAGCTCCCCTAAAAGGCACCACAGCCACCCTCAGCAACAGTGAGGCCGTAAGCTCCTCCGATGATCAAGATGGCTGAGTTCCCTTCAGGGAAGCCAATGCAGCAAGCTGCTCCAGGAGACCGGCAGTGCACCATCTTCCCCTCCCTCGGGAGCCAGGAAGTGTTGTTCAAAGTGAGGACCAGAGCTCCTCCAAAGTGAACCAAAGCCACTCTCAGTGCCAACAAGGTCCCTAGCTCCTCTCAGGGTGAGAACAGCCAAGTTCATCAGGAAAGCCAGCACGTGGAGCTCCTCCAGAACAACCAACAGCTCCTTACCGCTTCCACCAGCTCCCAGCTGCCTTTCTCCGCTCCCAACAGCCGCTTTAGTTCCCAAAGCCTTCCTTCTTCTCCAGCTCTGCCTCTTATGCTGCTGGCAGCCGCCCCTGGGTGGGCCTCCCACGCCCAGCACCACCCTTACTCAGTTCAGGAGGGGGGTATAAGTTGACCACCAGTTATCAATCCACCACATCCCCCTTCCCCTCCTTCTTTCCTGTTTTGTTTTTCAGACAGGGTCTCACTAGGTTGCCTAGGATGGCATCAGAGTTTTGATTCTCCTGCCTCAACCTCCCAAATACCTGGATGTGGATGACAGGTGTGTACCACCATAGCTGGCTCAGAGAGATCCTCGTATTAGCCTCACGGAAGTGCGGTACACACGGGAATGAACACCTTATCATAGGCTTTTCACTATCATGAGCAGCATCTGGCTTTTGGTCAAAGAGTTTTCCAATAGGGTGTTACAGTCAGCATGTCTGCCCAACTCTTTCTCCCAAAAACACAGAGCTAATTTTGTTTCATAAAGAAAAGAAAAATTAAGGGTGGGGGAATTTCTCATTCAGGAATTCCAGTAAGTCTTCTGAGATGAGGTAGTTTTGAACACAGCTTGCTATACTAAGCGAAAATAAATCATCTGGCTATCAACTAGTTTCCCCCACCACTGTGTGTGTGTGTGTGTGTGTGTGTGGCTGAGAGTACAGGTCTCAAATCTTATCAAAGGTACACAGAAACTATCTGGACTTTCTTGTTTCAATTTTGTATCTTCTTTTGCTTGCTTCTGTCTGGGTTTGAACAATTACATCTGCATCTTCATTTGACAGGGAGCAACTGTTACTTCACATTATCTTACTTTCCCAATCAAAGTAGGCCACTTGCAACATTTTCAACAGTACTGACTTGTGCAGGGACAGATGGCACAGATTCTTTGTGAGAGAATACAATGTGCTCCAAAAATGAAGGAGAATCATCCAATTACCTCTTCAATTTAGAAAAGTTTAGGACGAACAGGGAGATGATCACTACCAAAATCTCAAAAACAAAAAAAACAACAGAAAACTACTACCATAGGAAACACCCTGGTAGGAACAGAACACTTTGGAATCCCCTAGACCACAGCAGAGGACAGGCACCACAGAAGGCACCACAGCACGCGGGTTACCTCCTCATGCATCCAGCAAAGCTCTAGTCACACGACTTCCCTAGATTTAACGTATGGCGCTGAAGAATTTTAAAGACCCTTAAATAAAGAAATGAGTAAAATAAATGCCTAGCTGTATAAATTTCAGTCCATTATTCAGAACAGATCAAAGCGGCCTATGATGAGCTGGGCTCCAGCTACCAATCCTGTAGCAAAGACTCAAGTGGCTACAGCTAGACAGCCCATTGAGGGCCTTCCTGCCAACTTTCTTAGGTCAGTATTGATCTGAATTTTTTTCCTAGACTCAAGGTTCAGGTTAGTCTAATACTTATTAAACTCCCATTTTGTGTTAGGCAGGGTTCCTGGCCCTGGATATACAAAATTTTGTAAGACACAACTGCTTGACAGGGCAGACAAATCCTCAACTTATACCATCAATACGCTGTGGGCCGTAGCAGTGGGCAGCTACGGAGAGAGGCGCGGAAGCTGAACCAGGGCGGAAGCGCTGAAAGCACACAGTGTCCTGCAGGACACGCGGCTACAGACACCAACAGAGTGAAGACACTCCGCAGGGCGGAGGGACATGCTGGTAAGTCATGCCTCCGGGAAGGGGCCAGAATAAGGAGTGACAAAGCGCTTTTAACAATAAATACAAAGCCCTAACTTAAAATATGCCCAAAGGCTCACAGTAGATGTTTCTTCTAAGAAGGTACACAAATAGCTAACAGCATATACAAAGCTGTTCCACGTCATCAGGTAGCAAGGAGATGCAAATCAAAAGCACAATAAGACACCATTTTGCACCCATCAGCGTGGCTGTAATGAAAAATGATCGTAACAGACACTGGCAAGGAAGCCAAGAAACTGGAACCCTCACCCTCCGCTGGTAGGAATATAAAGTGGTGCAGTCATACTTAGAAAGTATTTTTGGTGGTTCCTTAACATAAATTATTAGATGACTCAGCATTTCTACTCCTGGGCGTGTGTCTAAGTGGAAATGTATTTGCACACCAAAGCTTATACATGAATATGTACAACTGCGTTATTCAAAATAGCTGAAAAATGGAAACAAGCCTTGTGTCTACCTAACGGACAGCTAAACAAAATGTGGTATAGCCATGCAATGAAATACTGTTTAAACATGAAAAGGAATGAAGTCCTGGCTTCTGTTATAATGTGGCTGAACCCTGAAAACATAAACTTAGTTACTGAAACTGCTGTTCATGCAGGCTATGGCTCTGTGGATGTGAAATATCCAGAAGAGCCTCATCCACAGAGACAGAAAACAGGTTAGTGGTTGCCAAGAGTTGGGGGATTTGGGGAGAAATAGAAAGTTAGTGTTAATGAGTTCAGGGTTTCTTTGGAGGATGATGGAAGTTACCTAAAATTGATTGTGCTAATGGTTACAGAACTGTAACTATACCAAAAGTCAGTGACTTGGTAAACCATATGGTATGTGAATTCTATCTCACAATAGTTGCTATATTTTTAAAGGGTAATTATATCACAATGCCATGAGATTTCAGTGGTTGGTACTTGTCTGACAAGAATGTTAACAGTAATAATATCACCCTCACATCTTGGAGTACTTTTTGCAAATTAGAAACTATGTACCTACGCCCTTTAGAAGGATCTCTGCCTAAAATGACTCTTGCCTAAGTATTTTATTTTTGTTCTAAATTTATCTATGAGCCAAAGAGTACATTTACCAAGGTCTGCATGTTAACTGTTATAATGTCTAATGGTATAGAAAAGATTTTCTTAATGGAATAGTAGGAAAAGCTTCTCACCATGACTCCTAGTAAGGGTACGTAACAGGGCGGTGTCTTTTAGGCTGAAAAATGTGCTCTCTGAGGAGCCATTATTTAAATTTAAGTCAGGACCTACTAAGTAATCTAAACAGCTGTTTTAATGGAAGGTACAAGTTACTGTTTTTAAAAACTTGACTATTATTTTCATTTCTATTCTACCAGAGCACCGTACAAAATAAATCAACATCAACAACTGAATAAGAATATGAACAAGAGTGTGCTTTCAAACTACTGCAATTCATTTGTTAAAGGAAAATGAAATGGTTCCTGTAAGCTACCAAAAAACCCTGCTGACCAATCAATACCAAACAAAATAAAATGGAGGAATTTCTTGCTATTGGTCTTATAAGCGGAAGTCCTATCTCTTCAACTGGTGTGAGACCACAGTCTGATGTGTCGTGCATGGAAATATGGGTCCAGCCCAGGTAATCTGTCCTGTTACTGAGTCACTGGAACTGGCACAATTGTGACTGGTGTGATACTCAGGACTTTCTAACAAATAATAACATGACAGCAGCTCTAAAACATCACACACCATCTCAGCGCCTTTTTCCTTATATTAAACGAGTCTCCACTTTGTTAAGATGTATTACTACCTTTACTCAGAGCATATAAAGAATTTCCTCCAATGACAGGGGAGCATCACTGGAATATGCTGAAGAGAAGACCAACTCCATCAGACTCTAACTGGTTCTGCTGATTCGTCACATACCCACGGCTCACTTGCATATTTATACAACCTGGTGATGGCTGCTTAACTAAATACGAGGTGTAGATTTTATGAAGTGTGCTCTTTGGGCTAAAAATCTGAAGCAGAAAAAAGCCCCATAAGAGTGAGCTTTGGTTTTTTTTTTTAAGTGAATAAACTGAGTAAGCAAAGCAATGCCGCTACTTCATTAGAAATCTGAAGGATTTATGCTTCTTGTGCTCTGCATAGAAATTAGGTAATCTCACTATGGAGCCAGCCCGGCGTTACAGTATCCCAATTATAAGTCATGGGACAAGTTACTTAATCTCTTTGAGTTTCATCTGGCAAGATAATCATTCCAAGGCCATAAAGTTGTGGTGAGAATGAAATGAGATGATAGAAGTGAAAAGTATATCACATTCATAAACTATGACACAGGCGGACATAGCGTTACCAGTACCAGTGACAGTTACCAGTTACTAGAACTGTTTTCATCGGAACAGTACTTAGTACTCCCTCGGGTCAGGCTCCTTACCAGCAGCTCTCACAAACAGTGAAGCTTGTGAGCCCCATCTCCAGTGAGGAGGCGCAGCCAATGTGCACAGGTGGTGGGCATCGTGGCCCCTCACTACCTTAAGGAGGGCACGTCACGGGGCGTGGGGGGTGTGGAGACGAAGTGGCCATGGATGGGCGAGGAACCAGGCACAAAGGGGGCAAGCATGAGTCTGACGGGAAGTTTGCGGGCAGACACAGGGCAGAGGAGCATTCCAGGCTGAAGGAGGCTGAGGGAGGAGGGAGGGCTACACGTCTATGCTGCTGAGGTAGTCTAAGGTGGCAAGGGCGACGGCTCAAGTCACAGGCTAGGTCTGAAAGGGTCCCGTACAACAAAGGAGTAAGATTTTATTTTCTAGGTCCATTTCCCCAAAGGGCTTGATGCTAAAATCCATCTAGGGTACTCACTAAAACTGCAGTGGAACTTTGGTTCACAGACGCTTTTGCTGGTTACAAATTTGGTTTGCAAGCAGAAGCATTTGGCAATATTTTTGCCGTGAACTCTGCACTGGGATGAACATGACTGCGGCTGACTTTCCCGCATGAACACCAACACGGCCGCCTTTTCCAGAATCATGGAACAAATGAAGTTTGTGAACCAAAGTACCACTGTACCTATGCCCAGGCTGGATACTTTGATTTTATTAGTCTAGTAGGACTCAGAACAGAGGATTACTTTTAAGTTATCAAGTGAATCTTTTTACTGGGAATTTTTCATGAACTCCAATGAGGAGGAATTGAACAATTCCGAGACAAGGAAGAAATACAATCAGACATACAGAGACACATACATGAATGAATAAAATGCTATGCACCCTACACTTCATGAAGTAGAGTAAGTTTACATTTTTCTATTCAAATGATGAATAACTGGGCAAAACAAACCACTACTGATGGAAAAACAAATCCTCACAAGTATAAGGGACAACGACTCTTAGCATACATTTTAAGATAGAATAATTCTAGTCTTAATGCAAGCCTCAAATTGTGTTTTGAGAAACACCCTGGAGGGGCTGAAGAGAGTTAACTCTGCAGTCCTGACTTTGCCCTGGAATGCTTCTCCAAGGACAAACCTTGCCTGGGTTGTTTCATCCCTTCCCTGGCCCTAGATAAACACTGTAACCATAAAGGAAATGTATGGTTCTCTAACAGGGGACACACAGAACAGAGTACAGTATATATCACTGTGGTTGGGCTCATGGCTGGAGCCTGACCCAGTCACATGACACCAGGAAAACAACTGTGGCCAGGCCTAAAACATTCCAATCTGTTACCATGGGAACCAAAAAATGTATATAGGGTGGGAACAGAGGCAGTTAAGGGCCCACATTCCTAATCAGCAAGTCAGGGATGAGAGGTGACCAGTCCAATTATTAAATTAAGTTAAATTAATAAAACTCCATTTGTTCTAAATGAGTGCTTTGATCTCCTGTGGAATTCAGCCCCATGGTTGCCGTAGCATAAGAATCAATGGTATCCATGTTTTCCCCAAGCTCCTATTATTTTAATTATTGATGAATCACTTCTTTCTATATTCTGGTGTGGAAATAATGATTATTGTACTTTCATTTAACTTTTTATCAGGGAATAGAAGCTGATTTTCATCTACATTATGGAGAAACTGTAAGAACTATTCTACTCAAAAGATGGTAGTCACATGAAGTACTTTAAATACAGCTGGTCTGATTTGAGATATATTCTAAGAGTAAAATGCACAATTGAATTCCAAAATTGTAATATTACTAAAAGATGTAAAAGTCTCAATAATCTTTATATTAATTAATATTGAAGTTCTATAATTTTAGGTATATTATATCATGTAAAAGAGACTGAAATTAATTTTACCTAATCACCTGGGTTTTTTTTTTTCTTTTTAAAATGCAACTACTAAGAACTCCAGAATTACGAATGTGGCCTAGCTATTGGATGGTATGCTCCTAGAATATGAGTGAACCAGTAACTAAATTTCTCATAACTGTAATCTTAGAATGAACAGCTTTGATCAGAAAATAAGACTCACATAAAGGTAATCTAGGTTATAGGAAGAACTCAAAAATTAGACCTCCCCCAAATAAAAGACTCAGCCAAAGCATGGACAAGTAAAATAGAAGATAGATTAACAAGAAGTAGGAAGATCTTCCAATGGATGGGAGAACAAGTGACAGTGGGGGGGGAGGGGAGGAGATGGAATAACCTGGACAAAAAAATACAGAAGTAGAGCAGACGGGGAAGAGACCAAGAGTTGGAAGGAATGCGGGGTGTGTGTGTGTGTGTGTGTAAGGGATGAAAATAGAGAGAACAAAGATGTCCTTGTACCAACTTCTCACGATGAATATAATTGTTATGGACTACGAACGAACACTAACAGAAAATGGGCAAGTGGGTAGACACTTCTCAGAAGATGAAGTACAAGGGGCCAATGAACACACCAAGAAATGCTCGACCTCCTTACTCATGCTAAGGAAAACCACACTGAGATTCCATCTTCCCCCAGAAAGAATGGCCATCATCAGAAATTCAAGTAACAACAAATGCTGGTGAGACTGTGGGGAGAGAGAAACCTTTCTACTTTTTTGGTGGAATTGTAAACTAGTACAACTCTTATGGAAATCAGTATGGTGATTCCTCAAAAAAAACTAAAACTAGAGATTCAGTTTGACTGGCTCTTCCATGTCTAGGTATCTTCCCCCAAGTTCAAGGCATCACATTGCAGTGATACGTGCGAACTTGTGCTCAGAGTAGCATAAAATTTGTGATAGCTAAATCTTGGAGGAAGCCTGTGTGTCCACTAACAATGAATGGGTAGAGAAAATGTGGTCCTTACAATATTGCTGTGCCACGAAGCAAGATAAATTTGGGCCATTTCTAGGCAAATGGATGCACCTTGGGACTATGCTGTTAAAGGAAATAAATCAGACACGCAAGCTGAACTACTGCACGGTTGCTCTTATATGAGAAATTCATATTACACATACAGAGCAAAATGAAAGATACATGATAGAAATGGGAGGAAGATCTTTCTCAAATGGGAAGATCAAGAGATGGCGGGAGAGGAAGGAAAGGGAATGAAAGAAGAAAGGGGGATGTGTGTACAAGCGCCAGCTCCACACCAGGAATGCAAGCCTTGTGTACTGCGAACTAATAAAAATTAAAAGTAATAAAAACTCACGATATTTTTTAAAAAAAGAATGTAAAGTATTAGCACACTATTTCTAACAAGAAGTGAGATGTGACATTGAAGCAGTCACTACCTCTGTAGAACTTACTGCCTGAACTGCAAAGTGGCCACTAACAGCTGTTATGTTTCCCTGCCAAATGCAATGGAAGGCCTGGCATGGTGGCGCACGCCTGTAATCCCAGCACTCGAGAGGCTGAAGCAGGAGGATTACTGCGAGTCTGAAGCCAGCCTGGGCTACAAGAGTCAGCTCAAGGCCAGCCTGAACTGCATAGTAAAATCCTGCCTCAAAAAAACCACAAAAGGGCAGGGATGTAGCTCAGTGGCATAGCGCCTGCCTGGCAAATGCAAGGCCCTGAGTTCGATTCCCAGTCAGTTATCATTAAATGTATAATTGAAAAAGAAAAATACAAGTTATAGACTTGATAGCATAGACTACACAGGATGAAGGACTTTCAGAACAGAAAAGATCACTGCACAAGTGGAAGGGTTTTCATCAGGGATACAGATTCATAGGGATGGGCCCTGCAATGCCTTTGAAAACAGGCAGGATTTGGAAGGATGTGCAAACACGGAGGGTGGAAATATAGTTCAAAGTAAAAATAAGATAAATAAAATAACCCAGGGCCAGGGAATAGCTCAGCCACACAGGGCCTGCCTGGCAGGCATGTGCCTGAGTCCGAGTCCCAGGACCAAAACATAAAAATAAAATAAATTAACCTAAACCGCTATTCTGCTATCCTGACCCGGAGGGTTAGGCTCTGAGAAGGGAAGCCTGGGATAGCTGGACCAAAAGTCACCTTCCAGGTTACTGCATTAAGGAAACTATGATTCTTTAAATTTTATATTTTTCGACTTCTGAATTATGATATAAACAATTTAAGGGAACAAAGTAGGACAACAGACCTCTGTGAAATCAAGTTACTTTCATCACAAGCTCAAAACAGTCTCACCCTACAATTCTAGAGATGCTCAGTGAGGGTGGGGGAGGAGCGAATTACGAGGAATTCCTCTTTTTGATTAAAATAAGGCAAGAAGCTGTTCTTTTAATACAGTAGTCCTCATTATACCCAAAGTGAAGTAAATTTCGCAAAAATTCTGACACTTAAAGAGAGGCTGTATTCATTTCTCTGTCTAAATCCGTCACCATTATGACAGCTTAATTTGAAAGGATGTTAACTTCAGTATCATTTTAAAATAACAGTTCCCTACAAAGGCATCAGGTTTTCAAAGCCTTTGAAAGCCAAATATTATATTTTGACCTATTAAAATTTTCAGATAAAGTGTAGAAAACAAATTTGTACTTTTTTCAAATAAAAACTTGCCAAGATATAAAGCAACAGTAAATTAAGGTGATTGGTGATTGCAGTTTAACTGCGTTGCCGAAAAGGGCAGCTTAAGCAAGCACCCATCTGATCGATCCACTATGGGGAAGTCACTTAGAACGCACCAGAGACAGAGTTTCATTAACTTTCCCATAATGAAGCAAGGACATTTAAGACCTTATTAGCAGATTGATTTCCACTACCAGAAAAAGACAGTATTAGAAACCCTTGATCTGTAGAGAGCACAAAGGTTTGCCTTCGGAACGACCATGCTACAGACAAAGGCTCAGGACGTTCTCTGAACAGGGACTTTCGTTCCTGCTATATTTCAACATGATGTCTTACGGAGCAGAGACAACAGCTCACACATGCTTTCCTCTAAACAAGTTTTCAGGATGGAAAACTTCTAAACTGCTTTAAATCTTTTGTACTAAATTAATTACAGAGTGGATTTTTTCTCAAATTAAAGCTATTTGCCTTTTAGCGGCAATTACAATTTTAAACCATCCAGTAGAAAACTATTTAACCTCTCAAGCAATTCACCACTTCCACCTAACAAGAGAATGTTTGTTTAGTTCCTACTATGTTCCACACTCATAGCCTATTTAAGTTCTGACAGCAATCCTTCAGTGCAGCACCCTCCATTACAAAGATGACAAATCTGAAGCAGAGAGAGGCTCAGGAATTTGTTCAAAGTCAGGTAATTAATAAGTGACAGCGCTCAGATTCCGTTCAGGTCTGCCCAACTCCAACATTCTTGATACAAAACTTTAATGTTCAACAGTTACATATACATAGCATGTAATTACACAAATCAAGCTAAAGCGACTCTGGCCTGGACTTCTAAATACTTTGGAGGCATGTTTAATATATATTAGAGTCAGGGAGATAGCTCAGTGGCACAGCGTCTGCCCGGCAAGCACAAGTTTGATTCCTGGCACCAAAAAAATCCCCAAAGTCAAAAAACAAAACTGAATTCAACAATGACCACTCAATAATGTGCACTCAGCAGAACAACTGAATACAGCAATACTTATGTCGAGCCTGGGAATGTGTTAGGTTTGGCACCAGGTAAAGCTCAAGACAGAGAGAGGCATAAACAAGCCTTTATTGCCAGCATGGGAGGGTTGCAGGAGAGTGCAAGGACCCTCAGAGGAGGGAGCTGGGGAAGAGTTTTTATTAGGCTGGACGAGGGGTGGACTTAGTGTGGGCAGGCAATGTGTCCTATCAGGAGAGGATTGAGGGATTGTTGGCGTGTGTGTAAAAAAGGAACAGGAAGTTTATTTTGGGGTCTAGAGAAGAACAAAGAAGTGTGTCCTGGCTGGCACCATTTTTGGGATTCTAGGCGTCTACCATTATGTAACTCAGTGGCAGAGCATTCATCCAGCACAAGTAAGGTCTGAGGTTCAACCCCTAGCACTGAAACAAAAAAACTTACATTAACCAGGTAACAGGTATTACTGAACACCTCTCAGGTTATAGGTTCGGGGGTGAAGGATAAAGCCCGCATTTTCCTGCCCTGAGGACCTTCTAGACTTGCTCTTTGCTTACAGACACAAAGGCTAGTAACTTTTTTTATAGTTACCACCATGTGTAATGAGCCCTGTTAGGGAAGCAGGAAGAAAGTAGTGTCCGAACACATGGGAAGAAACAGCAGCTTGTGCCCAGGTACACAGGGAAGGCTCTGGGGCGATCCTGGAGCCGGGTTTGCAGAGGGTACCACAGGCAAGGAGTCGCTATGCAAGGGCCCAGGGCTGTGCACATTCAAAGAAGTGAAGGTGTTTACAAGGATAATCACTGTGGGTGGTAAGGCGCGCAGGTCAGGAAAACCTTTAGGGGATTGAAATATAAATATTCTAAAATGACAAGGGATGTTTCCTTGATTCGGCTTGTCACTGTTCTGTAGGGAATTTTCAGCTTATTTCTTAAGTAAATTAGAAACAAATGCAGATTATGTACATACAGAAGAGACAGCTACACAACCGTGTTCTAACTAATGAAATTATCAGGAAATGACTGTTGCTGTCCCATTGTGGACAACAGCTTCTTCACATTGTTTTATGCTGACTTAGGGAAGGAAGGGCCAGCTCTATCAGCTAGAATACTACGGGTCCAGAACGGAAAGATGTTCACTGCCATGATGTCAGCAGGTTCCTTTTACCTGGATTTAATTAGATTCGAATTTTGAATTAAGATGCCATAAAATTACGAATGATTTTAAAACGTATCTTCTTTCTACCTTTCCTATTTTCTTATGGTCCTTCTGACTTGTGATATATTTTGAAAGGTATGCATCTTAAAAGAATTGAATGTATTACATCATTACATTCTAACACCAAGACAGTATTTCAAAAGTACTCCGGTAGAAATTCTAACATGTTCTAATTTTATACTCCTATTTCTCTGTAAGGTCTCAGATATAATATTAGCATTACTGCTTCTGCCACACACACACACTCCTCATTCCATAGCCAGCCTTGTCTGAAAGAGAGACCTTTTTAAACACGATTAAATGCATAAACAGCCCTTATTGCGCTGCTGGAGAAATACCGTCCTCCTCCATCCACATTGTCAGCAGAAGACAGTGCTCACCACCTCTCCCAGGCCGTGCATCCACTGTCCAAACACTGCCCTTTAATTTCATCTCTCCCTCCAGGCTCTCTGCCCACACCACACTCCCTTCTGTTACCTTTCTCTGTGCCTTGGGTAAGAGACCAAAGTAGTACAAAGGTGAAAACAGGAGGCACTGGATCCACAAGCTGGGGAGACAGGGCAGATGGAGGTCAGGAGGAAAAACAGAAAAAGCAAAAGCAAAATAATATAAGAGGGCAAGAAAAATTAAAAAGAACTATTCCAGGCATGATGGCATATGACTGTAATCCCAGCACTCTGGGAGGCTGAAGCAGGAAGATCTCAAGTTCAAATCCAGTCTGGTCAACTTATCCAGACCCTGTTTCAAAATAAAAAAAAAATAAAAGGGGCTGGGGATTTTATCATATATGTGTGTGTGTGTGTGTGTGTGTGTGTGTGTATGGGGACAGTGACAGAGAGAGAAAGAGAGACAGAGAAAAACAGAGAGGCAGTGGGAGACAGAAGAAAACAGAAAAGAAAGGCTCAGGGTGATGCTGTAAGGTAAAAGAGGCAGCTTAAGAAAATGAAACAAATTTACAGCAAGTATGAAGGTATCAGGAAGCCATCACATCAGACTTGGGTGTGTGAGGGATTTGGGAAGGGATTCTGTGTACTCAGGCTCTTAGATTTTTAAAGAGCACATTTTACTTTTAACAAATTCCAGCTATCAGACTTATCAGTCTTGACCAACATGAGAATAAATTTCAAGGTCAAACATAAAACACAATTTCTTTTTCTCTTGGAACCCAAACGTGGCTCAGTGAAAAGCTCCCTCCTCTGCTCCTTTCAAACGTCTGACAAACCTCAGCGCAATCAGAACAGATCACGAGGTAGCATTTCCACTGTAATGAACTCTGATGTATCTGTGCGCTTCCTTCCCAGAGCTCTGACTCTAAGGAAGCACTGAGACCACACAGAAATTCTTGGTGTGCATTTTACTTTCATGCCTAGGTTTTAAATGAAGCTGCTCTGGCTTCTTAATTACCCTGGAACTCCAGGGGCAGAGCGCAAGGCCATTTAAAACAGGTAGAGCCCAAAGGACGCTGTGTACCCTCTTCCTCCCTGGACAACTCAGGAACACCAAAAGCCTCACACACTGGCCTGCAGTACAGTCTTTTCCCTTTGAAGTTCAGATGTTCCTGGCAAGGACCCACACTACTCACAGGCACAGCTGATGTTCTCTTGGCTGCCAGCACTGACAGAGCTGTCTGAATGGATGGCATGGAGCCTGTTGCCACTCCACTGCATGCCTCCCCAAGCGCAGGTGCCAAGTCACCACGAGCTCAGGCAGCAGGCAGTCTGCGGCGCACTGCAGGCCCTGTCCCTAGAGCAGCGCTGCCCCGATGCCAGCAGGATATGAACAGGAGGAATACACTTTTCTTCTTCGCTCTGGCCACATGATTGGCTGCCTAGGGTCTTCCCAAAGGTGGAATGCTCTGCCCAAACCCAATGGAACATGGTTAGCAGTCCCCTTGGAGAGGAGAGACACAGTTCCTGGGAGTCTTACGACCTGATTGTGAGCATTACTTATACAGGAATATAGAACAAATTCAAACATTCTCAGAGGTCAGAAAGGCCCCGTACACGAGAGAAACTGGCAGAGTATAAAATAACACAAGAAGGTGACGAATGAGGTGGGGGCCTCATGCAACCGCCAAGCTCCAGGGAACAGTTGTTATGCAGGAAGCACTTCTGTCAAACGTGGTTATTTCTTTTTTCTGAATGAGAAGCTGGACAACTGAATTTCTGAGTAGAATCTCCAAGATTTTTAACATCAGCAACAATTAAATTAAGAGAAAATAAAACTATACGGGACAAACAGAACACATTTTTGTGCACATTTTCCTACCTCTGATGTACAGAAATTCTAAGCTTATTGGACAAAATCAGTAATTGGCAAAATCTTTAATTGGCATAAATATAGCATAAGAGGAAGAAAATTCAGATCAGTGATAAATTTTGAGGATCCCCCCATCTGTGAGACGGTGATATAAACAAGTGTGGAAAGCCAATTAAAATGACCTGAAGGGATACATTTCGCGAGTTCACTGTTTCCTGGCTTCTGGGTAGATTATCTGTAACTTGGATGCCAATGACTAGACTTATTCTGAAACTCCTCACACTAGTTTTCTGAGCATTGAAAACTCCAGAAGTTTCTCTCCCTCACACTCTCTCCTGGGGCTAAGACCACACTGGATGAGCCCCTAACGTCCTCTTTCTGGAACGCTGCCTCAACATGAGGACTGTCCATGCTGACCCCAGAAACCAGAGAAAAGCCCTTCTGCGGGCATCAAGTCTATTAAATGTCACTCCAACAAAGGTCCTCCAGGGTAATCTGCAGTTCCAATCAGCTTTTCATATCTCTTTTCTTGGACACATGTTAGAGAAATAGAGAAACCGCCAAATCTCAAATTAACAACAAGCCTCAGCCACCACTTGGCCCTCTTGTTTCACGGTGGTCAGAATCCTCCCCGTTCGTGGCTGCCTGGAATGCACTATCTCCCCGCAAACACCCCTAGACGAGTCTCCCTGCACTGAAACAAAATCCCATCTGCCAGCTCAACAAAAGTGTATCAAACGCCAACAACAAGACACATGCTAGTTACTTTTATATAAAAATTCAAGTAAGCTAGGTCACTGCTCCCCTCCAAGAACTCATCGAAATGATTTGTAAACTAAACACCAAACTTCCAAGAGAGTCCTTTGTGAGTGCACTCAGGAGACAGAAGAAAACTAACCAACCAAAAAACCCAGGGCATAACACAGCTCATGAATGTGAATACAGAAAGCTTTTATAATTACAGAGAAATACTTATGAATAGTCACATGTGAAACTTCCTTCTAAGTGAACCTAACATCCCTCCCTAATAGGGAATTGGAGACTAAAAGAAGACCTAGCTGCCGAGTTCATTACCTGTTGTCACAGAGCGGACCTACTCAACCCCCACCTCCCAGTGCAGTGGTACAAGATCAGGCTTCACTATTACCACATACGTTCACTTAATAACCTCTCCTTTTACTGATACCTATGTACATTCTTCTGCTGTGCTACTCCTTATCCTAAATTAAGAAAAAGGTGCCCAATCAGAACCATTCCCATTCTTTATCCCACTGCCAAGTTGACCAATTAAAATGCACTTTTACTTTTTATCTATCAGTCATGGAAACATACTCATTTTAGTAAAAAAAAAAAGTAGAAGGGGGGAAAATCACCCTTCCAGACAACATACTTGTTTATACAGTCTATTTAGTTTTTTAAAATGAATAATAGCTTAATTATTTTGTTAATTTAAAAAATAACCTTTAAATTAGGTGTGGTGGTATACACCTGTCATCCCAGCACTTCAGCAGCCGAAACAGGAGGATGGCCTTTGAGACCAGAAATAACTACATGGTGAGACAGTTTCAGAAAAACAACAATCTTTTATTGCTAACAAGACAGAGATACATACTATAAATAGTTAGCAAATGCAGCAGGAAAAAAATTCATTTTCTATTACCAAGAGGTAAGCACTGATGGAGTCTGTTGTGTATCTTCCCAGCATCTTTCTGATGTGCAAAATTCTAGGTTACACTGTCTTGGGTGTGGAAGGCAGGACCCCACTGGTCTATATAGGTTAAAAATTCCAGAACATCAATAACCACCATCACAGAACCTCCTCTAGGGGCCTGTCCTTCCTTAGCTTACCTCTAATCTTTACGACAGTCCCCAACTTTATACATTTCAACAACTCTGCTGGGCAGAAAAGGAAACTAAGATTCACAAAGGTTAGGCAACTGGTTCAAGACCAAGAAACACTTAAGTGCAGAACTAGGGTTCAGTCTATCTTTGTGCAGCTCTAAAGCTCTATGTTTTCTCCACTTCCACCAGCCTCAAGCCAAGTAAGATTACAGACTCTGTATCTGAAAACAATTAAAAGACTAACTGATCAAGGTCCTTATTTTGGGACCAAACAAGTATGATTCTTTTTACAAAAATGACCCCATGTCACACAGTAACTAGGGGCCTGGGCTGAGCCTCGGACGCAGTTAAGTACATGAAGACAGGATCACTTTAATACAGAGTTAACCCTCTGCTGTGAAATGTTGGAGATTTAGGTAAAATAAACGCACCCTGAACCCATCTGCAAGTAATCACTAGTGAGCTATTTTGGGGGTATAATTTAAGAGGGAATCCCCACAGTGGAACGAGGGAGTTAGGCCTCAATATACAGCACAGCACAGCGCTTTTCCCGGGGTTTCAGAAACCCTGCTTCTCAGGCTGCTAGGAAGAATGCACTGGAAATCCACAGACTTCATTGAGTGACATACCCAGTGATATGGTTTGCATCTGGATGTCTCCCCAGAACCTCATGCAGTCATGGGGTGGGCTCCTAGAGCTTATGATTGATCCATGCTCCATCCAATGCTGGGATCATGGGCATGAGTGTACACCTGCCCTGGGGGTGGCGAACCTGCATACAGTATAATGGAGGAAAGAGGCTTGTTGCTGCTTTTGCTGTCTTCAAGTGTTCCCCCTGTGCCCTGCCACCCTGCCTTGGAGGCAGCTGAGTATGGACTGAAACCTCCACAAACTGTGAGCTAAATAAACCTTTCCTTCCTTCATTTTGGACAATGGGTATTTTGTCTCAGCAACAAGAGAAAAGAAACCAAGACAAAATTTGGTACCAGGAGCGGGTTCATTGCTGTCACTATACCTCAATATGTGGTTCAAGAGCCTCTGGAAATGGCTTGTGGGAAGTGTTTGGGAGGGTTCAGAGATGTTGCCTGAAAGAGCAGAGCTGGAACAGCATAGGCTGTTCTGTCTGGGAGATTGTGGTTGGAGCTCAGAAGACCAGAAGGCTGATAGAAATCCTGCTGGTAAAGACTGGGCTTGGGAGGTTTCTGCTGGAAAGAAGGACTGCATTGGTTGTTAGACTACAGATGATGTATCTTGGTGGAACGTTTGTCTGCATTTTGCTTGTGTCTACAGACATTGCCTGAGGCTGAGATCACGGGTGGTGGACTAGTTAATTTGGCAGAAGAAATTTTACGGCAGTAGAATGTTGAGGCTGTGGCATGGCTATTGTTGGGGGCGTTTACCAGATTTATGTTGAGAATCAAGAGCAAAGAGCCCAGCAGGATGATTTAAAATGTTGTGAGCTTGGCCAGAAAGAAAGCTCCAGTAAAGCTGTGGACTGCAAAGATATAGTTGAAGAGATCTCCATTGCTGAGAAGGGATAAGAGAATAGAAAAGATGACCTGAGGACATCACAAGAAGCCGCAAGTCTATACCCTTTGCAGCCTCAAACTGGCAAAGGTGAAACATTTTGCTTTGAGGATAAAGCCACCAAGTGCTACGTTCCAGAATGGCAGCAGTAGCTGCACCAAGTCCCAGAATGGCAACAGCTTGCCGCACCAGATTCCAGAATGGTGGCAGCCTAGAGAATTTGTTCCTCAGAATCAGGTTCAGATCCAGGTGCTCAACCCCTACAGCCAAGAGAGAGGAAAGCCTGGCTACTGCTCCAGGAGGCAGCAGACTTTGGCATCATCCACATGGTGCTGGTTTTAGGTGCATGCAGAATGCAAGAGTTCTGAGGTTAAGAAGGCTTTCATTTCAATTTGAGCAGGCCTGGGAGGCCAGGCAGTGTCCCCCTGGGAGGGCAGTGTGTGAAGATGTGAGTGAGTGTGAAGTGAAAGGTGCACTGACCCCAGAAGTTTGGAAAAGCCAGGAGCATGGATTGTCTGAGGAAAGCTGCAAGGAGGGAGCAGAGCAGGCCCGAGACAGAAGCTGTGGGAGCTACAACCACCAGAAGCGCCAGAGGGGTAGAACCATGGAAGGCCCTTGGAGCTCACAGTGTGCCACAGATTGCTTCGAATGTTTCACATGGAACTACAAGACTTAACGTTAGCCCTGCTGGATGTTGGGCTTGCTTTGGTCCCACTGCTTTGTGTCCCCATATGTACCTTTTGGAATGCTAATGTTTATCTTGTGCCACTGAATGCTGTAAGACAGCTAAGAGTTTGTCTTAAATCTCAGAGACTTAGGATTTGGACTTTCCAGCAATGCTGAAACTGAGCCTGTGGGTTCGAGCCCCTGGTCACTTGGCTGGGAGGAGACAGGTTTTGAAGCCAGAAAGTCTAGGTCCAGCCTGCTTTTTACTCACTTGGAAAGGAGTTTCTAGAATCCTTGGCTTCCTCCTTTCTCACCTGCTCAAGCCCCTAAGAGAAAACAGTACCAAAGTACATTCTACTCTCTCAGCAACTTTTGCTGTTTCCCATTACCTGTGAAACAAACAAAAGAGAAAAGAAAAGAAAGAGAACTTGCAGCTATTCTTACAAACCTGTTGATTAGGAAAAAAAAGGATTTTTATATGTTTCAGCAATGCGATATTCAGCCATACCAAGTGATCTCATAAGAAAAATAAGGGTTTACAATTCTTTTCAAATACTAAACACAACTATTTTAAGGAAGGTTCTCATTGAAACTTTCCCCCATGGTCCTAAAGCATTACACCTTGCATTTATCTACCTACCTATCTATCTATCTATCTATTTTTTATTTTGGAGACAGAGTCTTGTTATGTAGTTCATGCTGGCCTTGAACTCACTATGCAGCCGAGGCTGGCCTTGAGCTCATGGCAATCCTCCTGCCTCAGCCTCCCAAGTGCTGGGATTACAGGTGTGCATCACCATGCCCTGCTACATCCTGCTTTTAAAAACAACACCTGCTAACATAAAATTTCAGTTCCAAGGAAAACTTAAAAAATACTCCAATAATATGCCATGGAGATCAAATTCTAAAACAGGTAACACTTACACTTCAAAGAAATTCATTAATCTCCTGAACAATTCACCCTTTCTTAGTTCTTCCCTCTTAACTAGTGGTCCATGTGGTGTTAAATATTATACATTACAGACATCAGTGTGCAACTGTTGCTGAAAATATTCTTCCCTATATTTTTGTTTTCTATGCCAGGCATTACACCCGAATGACAGGCCACAACTCTGGATGAGCGCCCTCAGAAAGTGAGCAGACGAAAGACAGTGAGCAGACGAAAACTGAGTATGAGCCCCAAATGTAGGCACATAAGTAACTAAAAAATTTCTAGTAGCTACATTAAAGCAGGGAAAAGAGAAACACCAATTTTAATAACAAATATTAGCTCAACATATTAAAATCTTATAATTTCAATATGTAATCATTGTTTAAAAATGTATAGTAAGTTATTTTTTTCTAATTGCTTATACAAGTTCTCAAAAATCTGTGATGCATTTACCCCAACAACACAATTCAGCAGGGACTTGCCTTCTTTTAAGTCCTTGAGAGCCACATTCAGCTCTATAGCAAGAAAAATCAGCCAATTTCTCACAACCAATCACTACAACTGGTCAAGGGAAAAATGCCAGCAGGTTGGTAGCTCTGGACTGGGTAAGAGGTATACAATGTTTTAGTATAAAAATCTCCTTTGACTAGAATTTAAATAACAACTCAAATTGTAAACAGAGGGCCAGGGATAGCCTAGTGGCACAAATGCCTTCCTGTCAAGTGCAAGGTCCTGAGTTTGATTCCTGGTACCAAAAAAACGTACACAGTGGACATTCTCACTGGGAAATATAAGGCACATACCAGAATCCCTTCAGAATGTATTCTGCAAAGGAACATTTAATATTACACTGTTATTCTGCATTTGGAAAGAAGGTGATAGAGATAAGTAGACATGATTTCCCTTTTCTACCTAATAAGGATGAATACAATCTTGGCAGGTGCTGTACCTCATAGGACCACAGGAGGGGACGCAGCTGGAGAGAGTGCGGAAGGGCACAGTGGCAGACCGGACGTTCTAAACTGAACCTGCAGCCCATGTCAGTCAATTTCCTCCTTTCCTTTCTTCTCATCTTGCCTACCTTCCCTGTGTCACCTGATTGAGATCTATCTTCAGAGGTCTCTTTCCCTGTTTTACCTAAACATTTGTCTAAGATACACTCAACCCTGGAGGGTGAAGCTCAGTGGCGGAGTATGTTCTTAGATTCAAGAGCCCGTACGTTTGATCTCTAGCACCCAAGAGAAAACAAACCCAGCAGTCCCACCCTCCCCCAGCCCGTCTCTTCACCATGCCTATCTGCCTTCTCTGAACTCGTCACTCCCTGGCACTAACCTCTATTTCTAGGCTAATCAGCTATTTCTCCCCCTGAGTGGACGGTCCCTGAGGATAGGTAATTTGTTTTATTCTCTATGGAATTCTAGTAGTCCCATTCACACAAAGCAGGCATTAACAGGTCTTCGATAAATTCATTTATTCGACAAAAACCAGCATTCTGATGATGAGACACCCTTAAATTTGGGCAAAGTGAAGGCTCTTAACTCATGCTCCCTGAGGGCCAGGGAGTGTGGGCCTCATCCTCTCCTGATACAGCTGTCCCTTGTGTCTATGTGGGAGGGGCTCCAAGAACCCCTTCCCAGATATAAAAACCCAAGGGTGCTTAACTCCCTTGCACATAACCAATGAACCAAATACAACCACATAACCAATGAAACTAACACTTGCATATAACCAATGAATATCCTTCTACCCACTTTTACCCATCTCTAGATTACTAATAAATACCTAATACAATGTAAGTGCTACGTGAATAGTTGTTAGGCTGTGCTGTTTCAGAAATAACGAGAATAAGTCGGTGGTTGTTCAGAACAAATGCAACTCTTTTTCCCCTTTTATCTGTGGTTGGTCGAATCCCCAGATGCAGAATCTGTGACGCGGAAGGCCAACTGTGCCTCCACGGGACTTGGAATTTCCCCATCGGTACAGCTGGGCCACGATTCCAGTCACACGACGTCCCTGAGCAGTGAGGAACAGAACAGAAGGCGAGAAGAGAAAGGGGCCAGACTTCAGCTATTCCAACCGAGTCTGGAGCCTGGTCCCTACTAATGTCTGGGGCGGATCTGGGCACAGAAGGCACAGTTTCTGTCCTGAGCCATGCTGGTGACAGTGTGTTGCAGCCAGAGCTATGCTCTCTGCCTGAACTGCACCATGGGGCCATTGGGCAGCTGGACGGAGGCAGGTGTGGCCACGAAACTGACTATTTGCATTTCTGCACCTAATTTTAAATGAACTTAAAATTAATCACCCATATGTGATTAATGCAAGTGCCAACCGCCTTCGATGGGACGGGCCAGTGGAAAAGAAAGTCAGAGGTTATAGAACGAGTCTGTACTTGCTTCCTATGGCTGGTGAAACAAATACCACAAACTCAGTGGCTCAAAACCACGTGTGGAGCCTGCCTGAGCCCGGATGTCAGACACCCACCTGAGCGTCAAGGGCCCCGCCACGAGGGCTGGCGGAGGCACCCAGGGAGAACCATTCTCTGCCTTCTTCAGCCTCTAGAGCGGCTGGTGTTCTTCCATTCTGCGTCAGAAACACTCGCACTCCTGTTTCTGCTGTCACACTGTCACCCTCTCTCGTGTTCGCTTTCTGCATTCCTCTTATGAGAACGCTTCTGATTACACTGGGCCCACCCAGGTGACCCAGGACAATCTGCTCATTTCAAGACCCTTCATCACCAGCTACATGAGATGCACTCTGGGGACGAGAAGAGGCCACTGTTAGGGGCTACTGTTCAGCCCATCACAGGTTACTGAGTGCATGGGAGGAGGAGCCTGACAGGGCAGGAGAAGTGCACACCCCGGAAAGGGCACCCTGACGGCAGTCACCGGGGGAGCCCTGTGCGGAGGCAGGAGACCAGTGAAGCAGCTCAGTGGAAGGAAAGATCAGAGGTGAGAGACAAAAGGGGCCTAAAGCCAGGTCACAGTGGTGGGCAAGGAGGAAAACCAATGAAGAGGGGTAGTATTTAGGAGGCAGAACCCACCGAACCTCTGGAGGACGTTGCGGGAAGGACAAGAAGATTAACGCTCGTGGCTAGGAATTCCAGCCAGTGGTTGGAATGCTCGTGGAAGCTCTCTTTTGATGTTACCTTAAGGTGATTCCACTCACAAACCAAAACACAGGGGCATTTTCCAGAACATGAGTGTTAGAAAAAGTTGGTCATTCAGGCGGATGCAATGTGGAACATGCCCCAGATGTTCAAAGCTGGACATGTGACAGACTCCACAAGAGACAAGAGGCTCAGCCTGGCCTCCAAGATACTTTTTTTAAAAAAGGCATGACCACTGGGTAATGGGAATTTTAAAAGCTATAAGGCAAAGAAAAGGCTTGGAAGTTTCAGACCCAGTGGAAAATCTGACCGATTCATTTGAGCAGGGCACCGTAAGCCTGTGGGCTCCGAGATCTCAAAGACCTGGGTTCAGATACTGCCTTTGCTGCTTCACTGGAGAGGTGATGCATGAAGAACTTAACTCTCTGAATATCAGCTCTTCATCTCAAAATGAAAGATAACAGTAAATACTACATAACTGTTATAAGAATTAAATGATACCCCATTTTATGCTAACTACGTGGAGATCATCACTAAAAATCAATTAAAAGCCTGCCTGGAAGAACATAACAAAAAAAAATACTGTTTATTATTAATAAACCTAATACAACTCTCCTAAATAGTTTCTGGAAATCCACAACTAGAGACTTCAAATACAGAAAGAAACATGTCAGTAAATCCTAATGAAATAACTGTGGATAATCTAATGACATGGGTTTTTAAATCTTCAAACTAAATGCCAGCTGAGCTGGGTTTCTTTACTTTGTATTCTAGCTTTAATGTTCCATTGGGCTTCACTAGTGTTTAAAGTGACACAGTAAAACTTACTGCTGATTTAATCAACTTTTCTGGCATCAATACTGAATTAGAAAAAACCAAAATGGTAAGGTTTCCTCAGTTTATAAACTAGACATCTCCCTGAAGGAATACATATGTTACAAGCTAGATTTTGCGAATTAGAACTTATTTTCCAAACAATAAATTCAGAAATGTACTTCTTTGGAAAAATTCAATAACTTTTTTTTTTTTTAAGAACTGGCCATAGATTTAGCATAGACGGTGTTTTGGCTTTCTGATACAGACGATATTAAATAAATTACTCCACATTAAATTTGGAGTCTCCTACCTAGGGTCATATTTGACTGAAATGACAGAGTAACCCCATCTTCTAGCGTAGAGCAAATATCATGTCCTGTAGTCAACAAACTGGAAGATGGTCTGTCCTGGTGCAAGATACTTCATTTTCATAAAAATAACAATTACACAACTTCAACAGATGCTTCGTTTTCGTCTTGGTATGAGGAATTGAACTCAGAACCTCGCGCTTGCGAGGCAGGCACTGTGCCGCTAAGCTAGATCCCTGGCAGATGCTTTGGATAAATGAGCCAGGTTTATGAAGAGACATGCCATGGATAAAACACATAGGGAAAGGTAAGACTAGGGGAAAACGGGAGCTTAAACCTAAGCAATTACCAAGTATCAGCACCCTGTTAGTAAGGCCTTTAGTCAGATGTGCTGTTGATATTTAGGAATGGATTCAAATGCGCAGATGCTGTTGTTGTTGTTTTTAAATACCCTTTAGAGCCAGGCATAGTGGCGCACACCTGTAATCCCAGCACTTGGGAGGCTGAGGCAGGAGGATCACTGTGAGTCTGAGGCCAGCCTGACTGGCAGAGTGAGACCCTATCTCAACAACAACAACAAAAAAAAAAAAAAAAAAAAAAAAAAAAAAAAAAAAAAAAAAGAAAAAAGAAAAGGAAAAAAATAGCACTTAGAGAAAAAGCAGGTAAACAGCGTAAGACACAGACTGCCTGAAAGTAACACAGTTTGGCCATCTGACTTCCTACTTGCAAACCTAATTACCAAAGGTCAACAAATTAAATATGAATCTTCACTGTCCACATGCATCCACAGATGTTTAAAACGGTATCTTCTGGATGTTACTATGCCCCGTGACACACTCTAGTGAGGCTGGTCACAGAAGCAGGTCTTTCAGTAAGGAGGATCCATCATAGCTAAGCGTCACTACACCCTGAAATGCCTCAGGCCAATTCTGTAATTAGCAGCCAGTGTGGAATGCAGTAGCCTCTGGGGAGGGTCACACAAGGGGACAGCAGAGCATATCTCCAAGGCGGAGACGGCACTTAGGATACAAGACGTCTAAATCTGGGGGTCCTGTCAGAGCTTCTGAAGTAGAATCCAAAGTCTGTAATAGTAGGATGGGGTGCCAGGGTATTTTCTTGAAGTTGCTACTCACCTCCTATCAAGCATAGTCGCAAACATTTTGTAACATTTGGGGGAAACTCAGCCCCCTTATGCTAATGTGGCCTTGGCATAAATCTAGAGCCGGAGGAGCAGCTAGCTCCAAAGACTTCAGAGGGTCACTCGGAGATTCTGCATTCTCCGTCTGAGACTGCCACTCGCAGTACTGGGCATGGGGAGCAGCCCAGGGTGCTGGTCCTCGGCCCTGTCCTCCTTCACACCGGCCACTGTGGTCATGACTCGCAGGAACAGGCACCCACAACGGCAAGCAGAGCGGAGGAATGGAGATGCAGACCAGAGCAGGGCATCATTTCTAGGGTCTTTGTGTGTGTGCCACACTCACTTCGCTCAAGACTAAATCAGACAGGAGAGAGAGGGAGGGAGACAGAGAGAGGCAGAGTGATTTTCCAAGAAAATTGAGATGAAAGAAAAAGAACACATTAAGAAGCAACTAGACAAGTAACAAAGACAAGCAGACGGCCGCAGCAGCCCTGTCTCTCTCTGCCGTATGTTTTTTCTCACCCCCATATGCTCACTCTCAGTTCCCATATGGTTTTTCTTTCTCAATATGAAATTAAGAGTGGGGTAGGGGCAGGAACGTGCACAGATTTACTTTGCTTCTGTACAAGTTGCTGGTGAGTCTGAGAATCCTAGAGTAAGGCAGATCCAGGCAAGGCGCCTTACAGGAAGTCTGTGTCAGGTGTGCTGTGCCCTGGACTTGGGGTCCTTCTTCCTGTATCTCTGCAAGGGCAGGTATTTCTAGGTGTCCCAGCACAGGTACAAACACAGGCTCTCTGTAAAGCTGTGGGCATTTGTTCCTGCGGATGGTCCTCTCCGGCCAGAGGCCTCAACCTGAGCAGCAGATCTACAAACGTGTTTTCCAAGGACAGAGAAATCCAGAAAGGTCATTGGCAAATTGTCCCACGTCCCACTCCTTGTTCGGACCAGTGGGTTGCCATGAGAACCGCAGCCTGTCACTGCAGTAGGCAGAAGCCTGGGATTCATTATCCTCCATAATAACAGGATCTGGTAACATATTACACCGTCCAGTGTTCACAGCAGCAGCAGCAGCATAACCACAAAGTGAAAGCAACTCACACGTTTATCAGGTAACGGATGGCTAAGGAACATGTACATTTCAGTGACAGCATAATGTTCAGAAATAAATAAATAAATAGGAATGAAGCACTACTACATGGTGCAACAGGAGGGAGCTTGAGAACACCAGGCTGAGCAAAAGAAGCCAGACACAGAGGGCAAAATGGGCTTCTATTTATATGACGCGCTCAGAGCAGGAAAATCTATAAAGACGGGAAGATTCCTGGTTCCCTAGGGCTAAGGAAGAGGGAGGATGGGGGATGGGGAGGGATACCAACAGGAAGAGGTTTTTAGGGAGATGATGAAAAGCCTTGAAAACTGATTAAACTGATGACTGCCCATCTCAGAATGTATTGACAACCACCGAATTTGGCATGGTTTGGATAAACGCCCCCAAAAGCCCATGCAGGATGGGCTTGGTGACCAGAAGTTGGATCCATGAGGGGTATGCCCTTGAGGATCTGGGGACCCTGGTCCTTTTCTCTTTGCTGCCATGGTGTGAACAGCTGCCTCTGTTCTGTGCTCCTTCCATGATGTACTACGCCATCAGAGGCCCAGAGGCAACCGAGACAAGTGACTACAGACTCAGTCATCTGAAACCATGAGTGAAGAAAACCTTTCCTCTTTTTAAGCTGATTATCTCTGGTATTCTGTCACAGTGATGGGAAGCTGACTGACCTGAAACTGTAAGCTGGAAATGGTGAAATGTCTGGCATGTAGAGCAAATCACAACAAAACTATTCCTCCCCCTAATTGTGCCTTATTTATTCACCCTGAAAAGGCAATTATATCCTATGGACTATAGGAGCTTGTCCATAACTCAGGGTCATATGGGGAAAATTCCCTGATATTTTATTGCACTAAAAAGTAATACTGAAAATATAATTTTCTTGTTTTTTTCCCAATATATTTCCTGCACATACTTCTCTACTACCCATAACAAGGCATCTTGACTTTTTTTTTCCCTTAATGAATTTATACTACTGTGAACTGTTTCCTCATAGCCTTAGTTCTGACCAGCCCTAATGCCTCTCTGTACAATTTATGCCTCTACATCTTTGAAAATCAAAAGTTCTACTTAGATCTAACAAACATTCCAAGGAAGGCCCATAGTCAGTCAACCCATCTTGACACTTCCATCTTTTCCATATCCTGCCACACCCTTAAGTGCCTGCTGAGCACAGCGCCTAGCAACGAGTTTGTGGTCAACAAAACTTGTTAAATAAACAATTGCACAATGCAAACTGGGTTTCAGACTGATCAACAGCTGGTCTAATTTCTTTTTAAACTCACTTGTTTTGCATTTTTTTTTTCCCCGGTACCGGGGATCGAACTCAGGACCTTGCGCTTGCCAGGCAAGTGCTTCTGCCACTGAGCTATACCCCCAGCCCCCTCACTTGTTTTTCAGATACTTCCTTGAAAACACTGTGTTTGCTATAACTGTATTTAGTACAGTCTGAAAATATTCCTTTCCATTTTTGATACCTGCAGTCCATTTAAAAACACAAGCCCTTTACTAAGACCATGTTGTTCCTCTCCTCCAAACCCATAGGATCCTGGGTAGAAGTCAAGGCTGGTGTAACCTGCCGTCCTAAGACACAACTTACTCAGACCATACTCTGCTGCTCCTCACCCTCTCCCCTACACACTGACATGTTTGTGAGGTAGCACACTATTTGCTTAGCAGTTTGCATTTCTTACCAAGCAAAGTTGCCTGAGAGTCATTATGGTATGCAAATGAAGCTAGCAGCCATCAGTGCCTTGTCAAAGGCATGTTGCACAATCACCAGCTTGGTCATAACAAACTCCCAAGCACATGTTCACTTTTGGATGGGGCCGTCATGCAGACGCCCCAGGTCTTATCCTTCCTTAGAAAGAGAACACACAGTTCTTTGGGGCAGTAATTTATAGTCAGAGCAGCGTAGCTTCAGATGATTTTAACTAAGTAGGTACAGATACATGAATACTAACCAAAAGAAAATAATTTACTAATATTCCAAATGTTTTTTTTTCTTATCCCAAACTTGAGTGTCCATAAGTAGCTCATTATTTTAATCAACTATAACTGAAGTTTTAGGCAGCCTTTTTAATAATTAAGAGTACTTTATTTTTCTTTTGTGTTCTGAGGGAGAGTGGTTAAATTTCTGGAAATTATCAAAGAGTAATTCATATTTTACACACACACACACACACACACACACACACACCAGAAAAGGACAGGAAACAAGAAAAAAGAATCTCAGCTAACTGATTTCTGGCATGCTTTCTGTTTCTATATATTTATTTACTTATTTATTTTTATTTTTAAGACAAAATAATGGATATATATAAACCAGAATATTACAAAAACCAATACAGAAAATAAGCAATTATAGAGAAGATAGTAGGGAGTTGGCACTGCATGCTGTATTACATAATATTATCTTTGCTTTTGTTAAAACAGAAACTGTAAAGGAAATACTAAATTATAGAGAAGAAAAAAAAAATTATAGAGAAGATAGTGGGGAATTAACACTGGATGCTGTATTACATAATATTATCTTTGCATTTGTTAACACAGGAACAGTTAAAGAAATAGGAAATTACAGAGAAAACAGTAGGGAGTTGACACTAGATGCTATATTACATAACGTTATCTTCATCTTTGTTACTCAGTTATACAAATGATGGCTTGTTCGATTAATCAGTTTTCTCCACCTCATCTCCGTTATTCTACCACCCTATCAGTTATCTTCCCATTGGTAATAACTGTACTATTTGGTTTATTTACTCCCTCATGCTCTCCCATTGGGAAGAGACTTGGCTGGTTCGAATTATGCTGTGTAAAACATGGGTGTTCACAAATTACTATGGCAGGAGTTGGACACGGACCCAACCTCTAAGACTATAATTGGCAAGCCCTCTCAGCCATTGGATGTCTGGTCAAGTAGGCAGGATTACACAGTGAACCACCAGGCTCTGCCTCGATATAGCGTGTCCGCGTCCAGAGGCTCAGGCGAGTCTTCAGGGCCACTTTCACGGAGGGCTGGGTGTACTGCTTGGCTCCGCACTGGAGGACTGCTTCTCCTGAGGGCCAGGCATATCACCCAGCTCTGCCCCAGGGTGGCCGCTGCTTTTGGGGGTTGGGCAGACTGGGAGGCCTCTCCCCTCACAGGTTGCCAAGCTCCCCACCAAAGCCCCTGGTGTCCCCTCTGTAGGCATCCTATGACTCTTTGGAGACAATTCCCACTCAGAGAAGCGGGTCTGTACCTTAATTCCATGTCTTCACCTCCTCCCACCCCTCTAGATCTCCAGTGTTGTAAGTTTAGCTATTAGTTCAAGGAGAGAACTGGAGGACTTCCTCAGGTCTGTTGTGTAGAGTAAGTTGTTGTCTCTCAGGCTCCAGGATTACTGCTTTTCGTGTAGTTTGATGCTATGGGTTCTTATAAGATTCATATATGCAAGCAGTGTGAAGACCCTCTTGGTGCTCATATTAGTAGTTTAGGGTGAGTCCTGAAGCCCGTGGACTTAGCCCGTTGTTGTCAGAAACATATGGTGAATGGCCCCCGAGTTTCACGTTGCTCGGAGAGGGAGTTCAGGGTGGGAGCTGAAGCCCAGTAGCTCAACTCTTGCTTCCTGTTTGTTATTGGAGTGAGAAGGGCGTGGGGCCGTGTGTCCCACCTCCATCTGCAGCTCTCTCCCACTGTTGAACTCCAGCTCCCATTTGGTTTTATCACTGGATCCCTGGGAATTACTGTGGTGCTGGGGTTGCTTCCACTCCTCTCTGCTGCTCTCTGCTGGTATTTGCTCACACATTGGAGAGGTAGGAGGCCATATCCTCCAGGCATGCGTACAGCTGGATGTGGTGGGCTGCTCACTGGTTGCCTTGACTCGGCTCTGCCTCAGGGCACTGATTAGAAAGGTTTCTGCAGAGTGGGGATTTTGCTTCTGTGGCTGTCGTATCTTCACGTCCTCACACTGGATTCCACCACACCTTCCGACCACTACTACTTCCCTTCCGAGCTGTGCTTTCTCCTCCCTGGTTATGGACCAGCTCTCAGGACTCTGCTCTCCCCTGGCCAAGCCGGTAGGTCTCCGCAGGCAGGGGCTTCTGAGGATGAAGCTGTGAGTGCCGGAACAAGGGAGCAGATTGGGGGTGTGTATGGAGCGGCGGCGCCTTCCTTTTCCGCCTCCTCTTCCTCTAACTACGCCATCACGGCCCTTCAAACTTTTTCTCCAGGAGAGGTCTTGTTCGTTATTCTGAGGGCTTCAACTCCCGTTTCAGATTTTTCCTGGGTCCATGACACCAGGGCACCTATTTTTCTCCTTCTGGTCTTTCTCATGTTACTATATTCCAGTGTCTGGGTGGTGATCCTCCGGGAGGATCTTTCTCGCCTGCTTACCTGGTCACCATCTTACTGGAAGTTCTATTTATTTATTGATTTCAGCTACATTACCTAATTTTTTGGTGTGCAATTCCTCATAGTTCTTCCTTATGACTTCTTAGAAATTTCTGTATCGTTGGCAATAATCTTCCCACTCTCATTTATAATTTTAGTAATGTAGGCCTTTCCTTTTTTTCTTACTTCATCCATTTGAAGGCTCGTCAATTTTATTGATCTTTTTGAAAACCAAGCTTCTTATTTCTTTCACACGCTCTACTGTTTTTCTAGCTTCATTTGTCTGTGTTCTAATTTCCAACATGCTGCTAGCTTTGGGTGTAACTGTTCTTCTCTCCCTGGTTCTTTCGGTTGTAAAGCTGACCTGTTCACTTGAGACCTTATTCTTTTATGTGAGCATTTATAGTTAAAGCTCTGCCTATTCCCACTGTATTCACTGTGTCCCGTAAGATTTTTTATGCTTAGTTTTTATTTTCACTCATCTCTTAAGTCATTTTAAAATTTCCCCTCCAGCTTTTTCTTTTACCCACTGATTAAGAGTAGGCTAACTCAGTGCCCACAATTTTGTGCCTTTTCTGGTTGTTCTTCTGCTCTTGACCTCTACATTGATTTCTTTATGCTTGGAGAACACAAGCAATCCTGCCTTATCCCTGGGGGTAGGAGCAGATTCTTCCGAAGAAAACCAACATTCACAACTGCTTCCCCTTCTACCAGCCTCATTTTATGTCTCAATGGAATTTCCTCATTTTAGGTTATTTAACAAGGTAGGTATTTATAATGCTCCTTACAAAAAGCAGGGCATGGCATGAGGTCTTGAGTCTAATGAAATCAAATATTTAAGAAAACACACACACACACACACACACACACACACACACACAGAGGACAGATTAAACCATCCTACAACACACAGCAAAAGATTATGTTGCATTCTATAAATATACACACTTTTTGTCAACTAAAAAACATTTTAAAACTGGAAAAAAACAAAATAAAAAGAACTTAATAAAAAGGGGAGAAAGGGCAGGAAGAAAAAGGTGACTAACATTAATTGACAATTTGCATTAATCATCTTGCTGTCTAGTCTTTCTTTAATCAGTACACGTGCGCAGTGCCTCAGGATCACATTCATTGTAGGGAACTGGTGGCACATCCAGTTCCTCTGGTTTCCCTCTCCCTTCATCCCTCCTTTTACCAGATCAGATTCATTCATCTTTTCAAGTCCTTAAAAACTTAATTACCACACATAAATTAAAACCACACAAACAGCCAAGAAAACATATAAACACATAAGACAATTGTACTAAGTCAAGGTACACTTTTAGATATACTGTTTATGCTGGATTACAATAGCTTTTTTCTCTCTTTTTTTTCCTATTGCCTGTCTTTTATTTGCACTTTGTTTATACAGTGAGTTTTTCATCAAAGAGGAACTATGTGATACTTAAGCTTGTGTGTCTAATTTATTTCACATTTCAGTCACAAACTGGATCCATCTTCCTACAAATGACTCATTTATCCTTCTCTATGGCAAAGTAGTACTCCATTGCATATAAATACATTTTCTTTCTCTTCAAGCAATCTTGACAGTACTTGCCAAGCTCATTTCACAGTTAAAGACTCACATTGCCAAGAGAATCAGCGACTCGCTGAAGGCCTTACAAACCAGGAAGCAGAAGAATTGGAGTAGAAACTCGTATCTATGTAGGACCAAAGTCCCTGTGCTAGATGAAACTGCCTGGACTAATCTCACATACTTCTATTTTCCTTTTAGTGAAATGAATGGGCAAGCTCTCATTAAAACTGGACAAAGAATAAAGACAATTATTCTGGAAATAATTATGTAAACAAAATGCTAAAATGTCCAACTTTCGGTGTTACTAATATGCTGAGCTTTAAGGCATTTTAATAACAAAGGAGGTAAAACTACATTTTTTTTCTTCTAGATAAGGGAGGAAAAATTTTTTTTATTATGGACCTACTCTCGAACCACAGCTTACTGAACAAAATAAAACAGGGGAAAGTGTTTTTATAAAATATAGAACACATAAAAGAAAATATAAAAAAACATTCCGACTGATATATGAGGGTTAATGGAATGACATGGTCACAATATACTAAAAAGGCTTAATCAAATATCTTTCCTTTTTTGATTTATGGGTGTTTTGTTGGCAGTACTATGGACAGAAGCTAGGGAATACTGAATTATAACCCTATCCCTTTTTCTATTTCATTTTGAGAGAGTGTCTTTCTATGTTGCCCTGACTGGCCTTAAACTTGTAATCCTCTGTTCTGAGCTTGCCAAATAGATGAGATTACAGGCGGGTACCACATGTGGTTGATGAAATGTTTCATATAACAACAGCAGCAGCAAAGAAGTTGATAGTGAAAATTATGCAATATTTTCAGCCTGGGGTCTCACTCAGTGGTAGAATGCATGCATGCTTAGCACGAGCAAGTCCTTAGAATTAAGCTCCAGTACCACACATGCACCTACATATACATATATTTACATTCTACATATATATATATATATATATATATATATATATTTGCCACATTATCAGTAAATAAATATATACTATTTCCACACATTCAAGTACTAGAAAGATGGTCAGTTTAGTTTTGGGCTCTGAAACAGGCTAATGATAAAGTCTCTGCACAGATTCATGCTGTTAACAACAGTATTATCACTGGAGGCACTGACATAAGCCAGTTCCGTGCTGTTTTTAATACACGCTGGGTGGAAGTGATAAGGACAAAAGTCTTGGTTCCCTTTAACTTTATAGTTTCTGCTTTTTATAGGGAGCCATGATCTTTCAACCAATCAAGAGAGTTACACAGAACCCTATGCAAAAGAGAATAAGGCAAAAACTTTACAAAGCACTAAGGCATCTCCCATCTTTTCCTTCTCTATGACAATGAAAACGTGAAGTTTAACAAGATAGTGCATGAGGTCACATTTCCTGCATGTGGTTCACCTCATGTCTCCCAGTCCCTGTGGTAGGTGTCACTAGTTGACAGAAGCATCCTTTCTCTCCACTTCTCATGTAGCTTTATTACACACTGTAAACACCCATAACGATAAACCACAGGCAATCCATTGTAATGAAAGAGTCCAGGCTTTGGAGTTGCAGAAATATAAGTCTGAACCTTACCAATGTCACTTAGGAGTTTTGTGACTTCAGATAAAATTACTTATCCTCTAGATATCTGCATTTTTCTTCTGTAAAATGGAAACAACACCTGTCTCAAAGATTAAATGGGATATTATTGTAGATAACTACACTATTTAGAAATACTATAGGCAAGCCAGCCCTGGTGGCATAAGCCTTTAATCCCAGCACTGGAGAGGCTGAAGCAGGAGGATTGCCATGAGTTAGACACCAGCTTGGGTTACAAGTTCGAGGCCAGCCTGAACTACATAGCTAGACCCTGTCTCAAAAAGAAAGAAATACTATAAGCAGACTGGGGCCCACTAGAGCCAATCCGTTCTAGTCTGCTCTTCCATGGATGAGGAGGCAATCTTAGCTCCTGAGATTTCCCATTCTCGTCTTGCCAGGCTGAGTGATGACTCTTGAGCAATTTGTCTCAATAATTTGCCATGAGGATAAGAATAAAAGAACTCCTTTTTCTGATCTCTTTTGTGATCTTTCCCTGCCACTTTGTACTTTCCTTTGTAGAGGCCAGTAAGATTAAAGAAAAAAGAGCAATCTCTTCTATTCAACAATGAAGAACCTTTGAGTCAAGCCCATAGAAAATGAACATTTGCTAATACCAAAAACAGGGAACTTATCTCAGATGAGGAACACATACCTTATTTCTGGGTATGTTTTGAAATTTTGCCTGCGCAGGAGAACACACATGTTGGTGTCTCCCTGCTTAAGCGTTATGAGTAACAGACTTCCTCAAGAGACTGAATCTGAAACCCTACGGAAAGAACCAATTTTTGGGTGAGACCAGAGGGAGCTATTTCCTAAGCACAACATTTAAAGACCAAAACACACTGGGTGTAAGGCAGAATCCCCAGTCTCCTCTCTCGTGCTCCTTGCATAGGTCTGGTTCTCATCATTTATGTGTGTGAGGGAGGAAAATACTTTTGGTAATAAGTTGTGGATTTTGAGACTTTTACCGTAAACTTGAAAAATGCTATGTAATTTTGTTTTATTTTCTTTTTTAGACAGCTTAGACTTTTATCTGTCCCTTACAAAACTCAAACAGTGGTATGGAGACAACGCTCTGGTTTTATGGAACAAATGGAAGCTGAGAGGGCAACTGAGGGGGTCATGGCCAGGCTACTCTCTGGTGGACACCCAAAGGTTCCTCAGTGGAAGCTGGGTCCCCACAGCCCGAATGGGTAACCAGCAGAAAAATCTCTGTTTATCTATACTTTTCTCTCTGCTAGTAAGTTAGAAACTCCCTCTGAGTTTTTCTCCAACTGGTGGGGAATTAACTTAGAACCACCTTGTAGTTTTCCCTTCCTTCCAAGAAATCAGACTGGCAGCTTGCGACAACTGTCTGCCTTTCACAGAGGAAAGCAGCTATCAGGGGAGCAATTTTTATTTGTACCTTACATATGCTGACTAGGAGTAAGAAATGTTAGTCAGCCTTTCTCTTCCATGAGCATGTGAAAAATTGGTAAATTTGCCTTTACTAGCATGTGAGTTGTTGCTGGCAGATGAGCATAAGTTTAACCTGTGAGCTTTAGAGACACAAAAATTTTAAAATGGTCTTGAGAAAGTTTAGCCTTGTTTTTCTGCTAAGGCAGGTTGCCTAGGTGGTTAGACAGATAACACGAATGCCTTGGAGGTTTCTTCACCCTAGAGCTCAGGGCAAAATTTTTCCAAGCCATTTACTTGACTCTGTCTCTCAAGGTGATCTCTTCTGCAGGAGGAAAAATGCTCCCCTTTGATCTGTCTGTCTCACTCTCAAAGATTTGGGAAACAGCGGTTTAGTTCTCTTGATTATTGGTTTGCTAGCAATGCTTCCTTCTTTAAACATGACTGTTATCAATTGTAACTTGTGATTTAAAAAAAAAAAAAAACACCTACTGGAGTTAACAATGGGAGAGTTCCCACATTTTCTCCTTCAGACCACAGCCACCTGCTCTGGAGTGAGTCACCTTAGGGATGCCTTGAGGATATGCATATCCAACAGGAATTAAAAGGGATGTCAATTTCTTTCCTTTGTTTCATATGGGATATTTGATGTCTAAATCTCTTACTCCTTTGGAATGTATTCTTCAACACTAGAAAATCTTCAACCCTTACATACTGAAAGTGGTTTAATATCTTTTTGCATTTGTGCATGCCCTACCAACCCCTTAAAGCCAAAATGGAATGCAGAGGTAAGTACTGATTATAAGCTATTTCACACTAGAATTGTACTGCAAGAAAGAGGAAAATGGTCAGAAGTGCCTTATGTTCAGACTTATTTTGCATTAAGAAAATCTCTGTTTGAGAGGCTGGCAATATAGCTCAGTGACAGCGCCTGCCTGGCAAGCATGAGGTCATGAGTTCAATTCCTGGTACTAAAAAAAAAATCCCTATTTGTGTTCAGAATGTGAGGTAAGCCACAGGAAAACCAGATACCTCTGGACCTTAAGTGAGCCACTGAATCTAAAAACAAGGTTTCCAAGACAACCTTCATCAAAGCCTCACCCACTCTTACTGAGTCTGAGGCTTCCCCTACTTTGGGTCCTGAGGGTGGAGCTTCAAAGCAAGCCATAGTGAAAGTATCCACTAGGCTGTATTCACTCTTAGCTGATGTTTTCTCAAGCTCCTTAAGGACAATATCCCTTACAGGAAGTAAACAGAGTTTGGAATCACCCATGTTCATGTGTCCTTTTCTCTCAGTGACCTAAAACAGATTAAACAAAACATGGAAAAGTTTTCAGAAAACCCTCATAAGTACGTTGAAGTGTTTTAGAGGACTTACACAAACCTGTGAATTAGACCTAAACTAGAAAGGCAATTGTGCTAAGGGGACAGTCAATATTTTGGCCTGGGCTCTCCAAGGTCAGTGAGGACCCAGGACATGACAGAACCTTTCCTATAGGATCCTACAACTTTGGTGAGACAACCAATCTCCTGAGCAAGGAGACTGCTGGACTCCAGAGGACAAAAATCAACGAACTGTACAGTGTGCCTAAGAAAGATCACCAAAAAGGGAAATAATGTATATGCTTTCACAGAAAGCAACGTGGTCAAGCAAGACCAAGACCCATCCTGACAGCTGACACTGAGAGATAAGCTGAGAGGCTCTGTAAAGGGTTCCCATAGTAATGCCTGAGACAGCAAGTGACTAACTTTGATTAAACACACATCTCATTTTAATTTGGTCTTAAACATCCAACAGAAAAGTACAACCAAAAGATGTATAAAAACAAAACCATAGTACTAAAAATTAGATATGAAAGGGAACCCTTCTGGCAGTTTCCAGCTACACCAGTAGCTGACTATTGTTAGATGCAGTGAGGCTAAAATTCTACAATAGAAGCTATAAAAACTCAACAAGAGTCATTAAGTTCTTTAGCTACAGCTGTTCTTCAATATCACTGAATTCTCCATCTCTTACAGCTAAAATTAGAAACACTTACAATAAGAAATATCAGACACACAGATAACCTCCATGAGTAGAGAGGTCTAAAAGCCAGTGGGTTACAATCACTATTCCAGTGCCTTAAGAGCAGTTTTTGGATGTGGCTCTTTCTCCAACCTGTCTTTCCATTCTAGTGCTCATGCCTTGATCACACATGCTTTAATTTGTTGGAAATTTGTTCAGTTTGCCTAGAGGCAAACTCCAAACTGATCATGATTGATCCAGACTCCAAGTGATCATGCAGATGAAACCAATGACAAATGTGCCAGACTCCTTTTACCAGGATCCAGCAAATCAATCTTGTGGAGAAGTTCTTATGCACTAAACTATAACATGACTTCCATCCAAGGACCCATAGATTAGCTCCTTGGAGAAGGCCCCTGACTGTGTTTGCCCCTACACCAACCCTTCTCAGCTCAAAGCAGCTAGATCAAAACTATGCAAACTCTCCCCTAACCACAGGGAGGCATACCTCTTCAGAGGAGGAACATTACAGATAGCTAAGCTATTTAGAAATATTATAGGCAGTCAGATGGGGTGGGCCCTCAAGATGCAAAGCAGAAGATAAGAATATATTACAACCCTGGCTGGAGGCTCACTCTTTGAAGGTCAGGCTTCAGGACTGATGGGGACCACTATGAAGCAGCTCTGAGCAGGATTTAATATTAACTAACTGGTTTTCCATGTCTACTTGTGAGTCTGCCCAAAGCCTAGGCCCCGTGTCTGGAGATGGGTAGCAGACTGATAGCAAGTGAACCTCTCTGAGCCACTGATCCCTACTAAGGCCTGTAATGGGGGTGGGGGGTGGGGTGAAGCCTTGCCTCAAAGAACAAAACAAGGCCACAGCTAAGGATACCTGGCTCCAACCTCAATTAACTGGATAAAAACTAGCTACAGGCATCTTACTACTGGGTGGGGACCTTCCTAGAGGTAACATAGGCTCTCCTAAATGAACCATGTCTTACTTGGAGAAGTTCTTGAGCAGTTTCTGCCTTTCTTCAGTATTCTGCTCCCTTGTTTTGATAACTAAATAAATATAGGCCCCCCAGAGAAGATCTCTGTCTTAGCACCGAGAGAATCTCAAATTGTGTTAGAGAATTTTGATCCTCCTGGAGCCCTAAAATCATACTACTTGATTCATTTATTTAACCCTTCACTGTAGACTACTTTAGGAGATTGTGGGCCTGATCAGTCCACAGTAATTCAGGGATACTCTTAATGTGTTACAGGGCAAAGAGAATTCCAGCAAGGGATTGTTCATTTCATGTACAACTGCTAAGCGACTTGCTTCCCTATTTGATCCTCATTTAATCAATATTACCTAAGCAACTATATTTGTGATCTCATTGGTTGGCCACAGTTTTGTTCCTATATCAATATAATGTGAAATGTTTTTAAAAACTTACACCATTCCCTTATCACTACTAACACTTAAATTAGCTTTATTTAATACCCCAGGTAGGGATCTTCATAAGGATTCAGCATGTGTATTTGCCACACCCAAAGCCTCACAACTATATTATTGCCCACTGAACTGAGCAGTACAAAGCTAACTTCGATTTGGTGTGCCAAACAGAGTACATTTCTGAGTTTTACAGGAATCAGAATGCAGACTCAATGGTATGGGTCTTATCTATCCAACCTGATCCAACAATTTTGGTTCACCAACACTATAAAAAGCAGGATGGTGACATGGTGGGGCAGTCAGGAGGATATAGGCTCAGAGACTTTCCCATGTCCTACATAAGTACCCTAAATTATCAAGGCCACAAGGTGATTTTCTGTGTGAGTCACAGTGTCATAGACAGTGTTATAGCTATATTGGTATAGCTATATTATAGGCAGTATATTATATTACACTATATTCTATTACATTACATAATATTACAGGCAGTCAGACAGACCTAGGCCCTGGAAGAAGTCAGTGCAAAAGATGAGAACACATTACAAGTAAGGGTGGAGGTAAATTCATTGAAGGCCAGGCCTCTAGACAAAGATGAAGTGACTATACCTACATACTTCCCTGAGGGATAAATGGTAGTGATTGCTATTCTAAACAGGCATCAGTCACCTGGGTGGGGGACTGAGACCTCCTTGACCCTATTCTTTCCATGCACATTTACTATGGGACTTGCTGCCCTATTGGATCAGTATTACCTCAGTGACTACACTTGTAATCTTAGTGGTTGCCCATAGTTTTGTCTCACCTTAAGCCCACCTTGTGATTTCACACCTACCTTGTACTTTTGCTCTATAAAACTTCCTTTGAGAAGCAGACCCACAGGCAACTCACTTTCCAAGTCTCCTTCTGTCTCTCGTAGGCAGAAGCTATCTTTCCCTCAATAAATATTTCCCATGCTTAACCTCCATTTTTCTTTAGAATTCATTCTTCAGTTTTGGGGAACACAGACTCAGCCTGCTGCACATCTAGGGGGTTGGGAGCTGTAATATTTCTCTAGTACCACTTGGAGGTCCTATACCATCCGTATATCAATAGGTTGGAAGCTGCCTGCCCTCTTCCCACTCTCTGGTACCCATAGGAAGTTGGCTAAATCACATATAACCCACAAAAAAAACAAACAAAACAGAAGAAAATCAAGATTCACTGAAAAAGAATACTTGTTTTGATTTTTCTTTTGTTTCACGCCTTTCTACACCGTACATTGGTTATACATATTAATAGGTTGCATTTTGGCAAATCTCTCAATGCACACAATGTACTTTGATCATTTCCTCTCCTTTTACCCTCTTGCCCCACGCTCTCCCCTGGCTTCACATTTTTGGGGGAGTTTCAATGCATATATTTTTACCATATGCATTCATTTTACTACTCATGTTATGCCCCCTCCTTATTCCCTTCCTCTTGTCTAATAATAGTCTTCCTTCTACTTCCTTGTCATTTTTATTTAGATTCCGTGTATCAGGGAGAACACACGAAGTTCATCTTTCTGAGTCTGGCATATCTTGCTCAACATGATGCTCTCCAGACCCATGTATTCTGCACGCATGGGATCCTGAAGACTCCCGCCCTGTGGGCTGTTTCCCTGAGCCTCTCACATAAGCTAAGGTTTACCTTTCAATCTTCATCACTGCTGACCCCCAACTCACTGCTGCTGGCAGAGGAAGAGGCGGCACTGTGTACCACTGAGTTCCTTGAGCTAGAGCAGCCGCAGGGCAGGCCCTGGGGCCTCCAGAAGCCACGCACCAGTGGCCAGTAAGGATATTTTTGCTAAGAGATAAAATATTATAATTTCATAGTTACAAGCTTATCTGTTATTAAGTCTGGACAGCAGATCCCTTCTCCAATTATTCTCACTTAGAACTTGTGAATGAGAACATTAGGAGGGCCCTGAGGAGCCAAAGCTGGTAATTTTAAGCAAGTTCATCTTTCCTCCATCAACATATTCTAAAAGTCAGGCTAAAAAACTGTAAAAATTCTAATTAAACCAAAGATAAATGGAAGATGTAGGTTTCTTTTTAAGCCTAATTTTTTTGAAAGATAGAAACTCTTTAAAATACCTGCTAAACTTGGGGCAAGAATGCTATCTGAATTTTGATTAGCCGAATAGTTCTGAACCCAGCATACGAGGCAAGTACAGCAATGAAAGTAGTTCTAAATGGCACAGACTGGTCCATCCACAAACACGAATTAAACACCTGCTTTGCACCAGGTACTCAGATCAGACACCTGAGATAAAATAAGAATGTGAATCGGTTCCTCCCACAATTAGGAACAAAATCTCTCAGACAACTGTCATCCTACAGGGTAAGTGTGAAGGCAGCAACATGCAGCACACCGTAAGTAAATATTGATGTGGGTCACGTAAATGTTAGAGGCAGGTAGCTTATTCCAGAGCAGTGGCAGCAAACCTACGGCCCACATGCTATGGTCCGCCGTTTGTTATCCCTGAAAGCTCTAAAAGGTTTGCCATCACTGCGGTAGAGGCTACAACACTGTGTAAGGAACTTTCTGGAATGGTTCACTCTGTGACGTTACCGGTCCTAGTCAAGACTTCCAACATATCGCAAATATTTCTGTTACACAGATGGAATGTTAACAATTGGAAAAGTTTGTACGCTTTTGTCCTCACTTGAAAATTCAAAAACCGCAGTTAAGGCAGAGAGCCCTGAGGTGAAGGGAGGGCACAGAGAAGGAAGCAAACCTTTGTAGAGATGGACAGGACACTGCACAGAGGTCCATCATGAGGGAAAGGCACAGGTACATCATGAGCTAGTGACACGGGGCCACCTATACACCACACACTGCGCACGTAAATCACTGTCGTGCCCAGAAACAGATGGGTCCTAACAAATACCCAAAAGAAACAGTTGCGTTACAGAGTACAAAATGTTTGCAGCACTTGCACAACTCCTTAAAGAGGGCAAAGTGGAAATGAAAAGCTCTCCATGTAGAGATTTCACAAAGAATAAATCTCTCAAAATGAGAATTACAAAGAAGAAACAACTGTTTCATTTCCTTTCTAAGTGTTTGCACATCAAAAAACTCTCTCTGAGATGGCTTCAAAAAAGGTAAGTGAGGGCTACGAGCTGTCAGAAAGGAGCAGGGTTATTAGGTTGAGGGTTTTATTTCTCTCCTTCTTTGAGGAGATACGTCTCTCCTTCAATAAGAAGTTTATTCACATTCTAGCCAGCTGCAGAACAGGGTCGAGAGCCAAGTTCCTCCTGCCAAAGTTCGCTCTCCAAACCGGCAGCCCGAGGTCTGATAACCAGTTAAAATGCTTAACACAATCACTGCCTTTGGGCGGAGAACAGAGGCTCCATTGTTTAAAGATGTATTTTCAAGTTTAACTCTCCTAGAATTATGAAATTCAAAACAAGAGCTATTAGGTTCCGTCAGTATCAGAGTGAAGGAAATTTTTATGTGTGTCCGTTTAGATTCCTTTCTTTTTTTTCCCCCCTCCAAAAGAATAATTGGATCCCTCTGGTAATGGTCAGAAAAGTAAATTGTCAGTAACTACGAGTTACTCAGAAACCAAAAACCTGTTTCAGTGTCATGAAATTCCATGTGCATGATATATTACATTGCTAGAACATGTTATATTCTTTAACATAAAAATATCTGACCCAAGACTTTGTTTCCTAGAAACCAATGGCAAAAAAGCACTGATCCGGCAGCTATCACAGACTCACAAGGGACTTATAAAAGTGGAGGTGACAAAATAGTCTCCATTTGAACCAAAGATATATTCCCTAGTTGGTATTAAAAATATACTGGCGGGACTGTATAAGCTATGCTCATCCCTTCATTCAGTAAGCACAGAGAATGTCTGCCATACATACACAAAGTGTATCCCAGAGAGGCAGTGTGGGTATGGAGAAATAAACACTGCAGGTTTTGTATCCTTGGGTGCTTACAACATTGTGAGAAATATGAAATACAAGGACATGAAGAAAAAAATAAATCATTTAAGTGTCCCAAGGTATAAGAACAGAGATATGCAAGAGAGTGTACTGAGATTAAATCAAGAAGGGTTTCCCTTTGTATCCCTGGGGCATCTGTTGTCCAACCACATCCAGCGACGGGGACATCACGAGGGTCAGAAGGCTACATACGTGATGCTGGATTGGCAGAGACACGGAGAACCCTACTAAGCAGAAGAATCTTATTCTGAAGGTCTTAAAAACTCAGGGAAGGATTTTGTTAAGAGAACAGCTAACACTGAATCCGAAGGATTTACTGAAATTATGGCAGGAAAAGAGACTGGGTGGGGAGCCAGTGAGGAAGCCAAACCCAAACCATTGGTCCATGCAAAACCACTGGTCATGAAGACCAACTAAAGGGGAAAATGGAACCAAAACCTACACTGCTGTCGGTCTTAACATGATGAAGACCCCTATTTCCTTATGTGATTCAGGGCAAGAGAAAGCTGGGGATATCTTCAGCTAAAATGATCTCTTATGTTGCTCCGGCAATGTCTTCAGAATAAAGTAAAAAAGCCACATGACCATTTCAACAAATGAAAAAAATCATATGACAAAATTCAAACCCATTCATGAAAAATTTCTCTGTAGAACAGAAAGAAGCCTCAGCATTCAGATAATGAGCATCTATGAAAACTCTGTAGCTAACCCTGTACTTAAAGGTCAGACTGAAAGTTACTCCCCAAGATGAGAACGTTTTCTCACCTCTGCCCAACTTGAACTCGATGCCTGTACAATGAGCTGAGTGCAAAACTTCAGGGCAAGCAGAGCACATTTCTCTTTTTTTGGTAATGGGAATCAAACTCGGGACCTTGTGCTTGCCAGGCAGGCGCTGTGCCACTGAGCTAGAGAGCATTTTATATAGCCAGCCATTTAAAAAACCAACAAAGTTGAAGGACTTATACAGTACTGTACAATTATGAGACTTACTGTGGAGTTACATTAGTAGGTGTGGTATCAACATGTTATGGTATACATACATATACATACACACACATACATACATATACATATATACACACATATATGTATACATATATACATAATAGGAATATATATAATAATAGGTCCTTATCAAACAGCATAATTAACTTAAAGTAGGCCACAGATCTCAATGTAAGACCTGAAATATATGTGCATGTGTGTATATCCATCTTCAAAAATTTTATATGTATATATGTATACACATATACACACACATATATACATATGTAGGGATATACATATGTATATATAATAGGAATATATATAATAAGAATAGGTCCTTATCGAAGACCATAATTAACTCAAAGTAGGCCACAGACCTCAATGTAAGACCTGAAATACAAAAATTCTGAAGAAGATGGACAAAGCGTTTATCCATCTTGAGCTAGGAAAAATGCAAAAACCACAGTAAGATTCCACTATATCCTCCCCAAACTGGCTTGAGTTTAAAAGAACCAAGACACGCAGTTGGAGGTGACGTGGACTCTGTAATCTAGACTGCTGGGGAGACTGCAGAATAGGGCCACCGCTTTGGAAAGTGGGTTGGCAGGCTGACAAAGTTAAACAAGGCCTACTATGGGAATTCTGCCATTTCCTGCTAAGGTCCAAGAGAATGAAAGACAACGTCCACATCTTCACGTGTCTACAAAAGCTGAAAACCATTTAAATGCCCAATACTGGGGATATAGCCCAGCGGCAGAGCGCTTGCCTGTGACAGGTGCAAGGTCCTGAGTTCCATTCCTAGTACAAAAAATAAAAAAATTTTTTAAAAGAGTAAATGTCTATCAGTTAGATCTATGAAAAACAATTTGTGATCTATCTATACCACATATGAAATATTGTTTAAATAACTACTGACATGTACAAACAATATGGATGAATCCCAAAATAAAAGAAGCCAGATCACCACCAAAAGAAAGTTTACCTACTGTATGATACCACTTTTAGAAATCCTAGAAAATATGAACTAATCCGGTAACAGCAGCTCGGCGGCACACCACCGTGAGCGGTGGCAGCAGCGGGCGTGTTCCCTTCCTCAGTGGTTTCGTGCCTGGGTCAGGACTCACTGAATTGTATGTTGTAAATATGCGGAGTTCATGCATGTCGATTATAACTCAATAAAATTGTAAAAAAAAAAAAAAAAAAGCAAGGAAAACACCAGGAGTCATTCCTAAGTCCAAACAGAGCTAACCAAGGCCCAAATTAGTGATGACAACACTCATGTAAAGGAGAAAGTGGGAACTCGCTCTTCCCCAGCCTTGTGCTGCTTCTGATGCTCAGTACGAGACCTCCACTTCATAATGCAGCTTAGGGTGGAGGAACAGAGGAGATATTTTTAGTTCAATAAACCTCCTTATTATCGCCAAGGTGATTTGTTAAAAATAAAGAAAAAAGAAGATGCCAGAGACTGGCGACATCTGGGTGTGAGTGAAGTAACACAGAGGGTATAGTTGCCCTGGGTGCTGTGTCCTGCACAGACAGATCATTGCCTCAGACTGAACTGCTCCTCCTCCAGCTGCCCCGAGTGCTGGTGGGGGCTGCGCACAGTGAGTCCCACCGCACAAGTGCGCTTAGCTACAGGGAGCCACCTCCCCTAAGATTCCACACCCTTTCTAGGGCCAGGCCAGCTCCAGACCTTCCTGTGGGATCACCTCGAGCCAGGGAAGAGGTGAGAGTCCTGAAGGACACCCAACAAACTACCTGCACACAAATCTTCAGGTTTGCCAGGCAGCGAGACCTAAGACGGCTCTCGGAAGCAGCTTACTGTGGAAAAACCACAATTCTTCAAGGGGCAAACGCCTGTGGGAGGGTTAACGACTGAAAGAGAGAATTCACTAAAGTTTGTCAAAGAAGGAGACGGCATTCCAGAAAGCGCCGCTGCCAGTGGAGAAAATAAACTATCACCATTACAATTAGCAGACAGTAACAGCTGAGTGTACAAAAATAAAAGCTGATGTGTGCTGCAAAGGGGGTGGCACCGTGCAGCATCCTGACCTCCAGAGGATGAGAGGGAGAACAAAAACTCTTACAAGAAGTGGGATCCCGACGATAAGTTAGCGGAGACCAGGAGCAGCAGGCGTACTGGGGGAAAGAGGACGGCGCTTGGGAGGTTAGCCAAACACCAGAAATGACAAAGGGGGCAGGGCGGAGACAAGGTTTGGCCCCCAAGAATAATCTGTCATTAACATTAATGTCCAGAAAGAGTCAAAAATGAGTGCTGAGTCCAAATTTCAGCTGTCTGTTGGGGGATGGGGCAGAAAGAGGATGTCACTGAAGGAAATAGGAAGACCTGTATGTGTTTTGTTTCCTGGGGCTGGGGGATGCTTCCTGAGAGCTCTGCCAGGAAGTCATCTTTTCTTCCTGAGTAACTGATCTCAGGGAAGTGGCCCAGTGACACATCCACGTCAAGCCACTGCACAGGGGAAAGGATGAAGGCGCGCACCTAAGTTAAGGTCTGGCTGTCTAGGGGGCTGGCGGCAGCTTCAGGACAAGGGAAGCTGGGGTGGGGAGCGCTTGGCCGCTGTCTCACCCAGCAGGCACCTGGGTTTCTGTCCTACTCCAAGGGGAACTGTCTTATCATTAGTGCTGCTCTTGGGTTCTTTTAACAGTGCAGCGGGACACTGGTTACACTGGTCCACAAATGCTTTTCAGACCGTGTTCTTTCATGCAGCATCAAAACGGACTGTGGGCTTTCACGTACTGCTGGCTGCACACTTGTGAGTTCCATGCCTGCTCCCCAAACCTGTCTCCCTAATAAACCTTTCATATCCACTGCCGCTCCTGTGGCCCAACTGTGCAGAAGGGGAAAAGACCCAAACCCTAGGCTTTAATACGGATATAGACTGTGGGTGTCCCTATGGCCCCAAATCCATAGGGTATATCCTAACACCCAATGTGATCGTATTCGGAAAAGGGGCTTTGGGAGGTGAATGGGTCAAAAGGGTATGTTATGGTTTGTGTCTGCATGTCCCCCCAAAGCCTCATACAGTCATGGGGCGGCTTCTAGAGTTTGTGACTGACTCATGGTCCGATGCTGGGATGATGGGGTGAGTGCTACACCCACCCTGGGGAGGGGAGTCTGCATACAACGTAAAGGAAGAAAAAAAGCTGCTTGCTGCCCCCCCTTTTGCTCTTGTTGCTTTGCTGTTTTCCACAGCCAGCATGAACTGTTGCCCTCTGCCATGTGCGACTCTGCCTTGGAGCCACCCAAGTATGGACTGAAACCTCCACAGACTGTGAGCTAAATACACCTTTCCTTCCTTAATCTTGGGCATCAGGTATTTTGTCTCAGCAATAAGAGAAAAGTAATGAAGAAACGGTGTTAGTGCCCTTATGCACGATGTCCCCACAGAGCTCCCCTACTATTTCTGCTATACAAGGTCACACTGAGATGACGACCCTCAATGACCCAGAAAGCAGGCGCTCGCCAGGTGCTGACTCTTCTTGATCTGGGATTTTCTGGCCTCCAGAACAGCGAGAAATAAATTTTTGTTCATGAGCCTCCCAGACTCTGGAAGCTTGTTACAGGAGCCCAAACTAAGACAAAGCCCTGGCTCTGCCACTTACTACTGTGCAAGCTTGAAACACGATGTCGTTTTGCGGACACTGATTTCTTCAACTGTAAAATGGAGATAACACCTTCGTGGAAAGAACTGTGATTATCTGAGGCAGTGTGTGCCCTCGACAGACGGTCAGCTATTACCAAAGGAAAAACATGTTCACCACTCCTCATCTGAGCTCGGTCCCGGCACCCAGCATGTACATAGATCTAACTGCCACAGGGCCACTTTCTTTCTGTCTTCATCTACCTTACAGGAACTCCCTAGAGTGATACACCTTTACTGAACTTCAGTGTCGCTTCCTGGACTGCTTTCTTGAAGGTAGATTTTTAAAATGTTTTCATCCCCCATATATTTCACAGACTTTCTCTTTAGGGACTTCATACACCAGTCCTGTGCTATTAAAAGCATCTAAATGTTGCCCCAGATCTCTCTGCCCAGCTGCAGATATTCACACCTCATGGTCCAATGGGCGCTTCATTTTTGATGCCATCAGGCAACTCAAATTTAACATATTCCGAAGCATTCACTTCTGCCTGCCTCCATTCCAATAAGCCCACTCTTCTTCCAATTTATATATTATAGAAAAGAGATACAGAACAGTTAAAAGTGTGGGCCCAAGAGCCAGCCAGCCCTACTGAGGTTCCAATCCTGGCTCTAAGGGCTTACAAGCTACACATCCACAGGCATATTATGTAACCTCTATTTGCTGTGATTTCTTCGGGTGTAAAAAAATGGAGTAATGACTGTTTTAACAGAATGCTCTAATCAATAACATGGATGAAGCCTGGCCTAGCTAAGAACTGCATGAACTGTTAATTACTCTCACTACTGACTCAGTGGGATATAGGGATTTCTCTTTGATTGTAGAGGTTCTATATTCCTTATTCACCTTTGCATGATCAGTTCTTAGCACAGTGCTTTGCATAGACTGTATGTGCTCTATCCTATGTATGTAAGACCTAAGCTATATATGCATATACACACGGAGAGAAGGAAGAGAGAAGCGTGGAGACAGGAAAGGAGACGGTGAGAGGCTCCAGGGCACAAGCAATCCTCCTGCCCGGGCCTCCTGAGGCAGCTAGGACTACAGGTCTATGCTACTGCGTCCAGCTGAAAAGCTATTTTCAGCTGAAAAAAACATTTCTGCAGCTTCTGTCAATTATTGTGCTGCATGAAGAACGATTCGTCCAGAAATAAGTACTAAGAAAAATACTCTTCTCCTTCCACAGATCATGAATGACACACAACTCATTGTGCTGCCTTTTCTGAAACCTTCAAGAAACAGGGTTAACTCTGGGACTCCTTTGCAGTAACTAGACTTCTAGATTTTCTAGTAATGACTAAGACCTCTGTGTGCTTTGAGGCTCCTCTGTAGCCCAACTAGGACCGAAAGAGAAGGGCAGCACAGCGCCAGGTCCTTGAAGCAAGGAACAGGATAAAAAGAGAGAAGGGGGTGCGGCTCGGCGGTAGAGCACTCGGTTACCTACCGTGCATGAGGCCCTGGGTTCATCTCACCCAACAGACTATGACCAAATGTCCCCAGTTATTTAAGACAGCTTGCACTAAAGGACAGTCAATAAAATTTTAGCTCACAATTATACACTTTTTTAGACATATGCACATGGCCAGTGAAACTGCATGGAAGGTCCACCTCTAAGTTACTTTATGCAGAGTTGTTCTCAGGTTTGGCCTCTCCTGAAGGAACTACTGATTACTTTTTCTTAGCGTGTAAATGACAGAGTATTGTGGGCCACTGGAAGCACACTGATGCCCACAGAGCATCTTTTCAGCAAGACTTCAGCTCCTCTTCCTGAGTAAAAGTAAAGGGGGTTGCGAGGGAGAGCACTTTACAGACCCACGGAGTGGCTGGAAACGCACAGAATTCCAGGTTCTTCACTCAGAGAAGCTCCCCTCAGGCTATTATCACCACGCACTCCCTCTCACCTCAAATTCTAATACACTCACAGATCCGATTCCCAAATGGACACTGGAGAAAAGGTAAATGTGGAAAGAGTCAGAAAGTAACACTGAAGAGCCATAACACGGTACTTCCTTAAAAAAACAGAGAAAAACTAAAAAGTAGCAAGTGACATGCCATTCAACAGAATCCAGACTTGCTGGCATCATTACACCGCCGAAGCTGGTTACATCATTTTCTGCAAGGTTAAAGACAGCAGGCAAGAAAACGGGGGGAACATGCTGGAAGGCTTTCCACTCAGAAGATCAACTTATTTTTTTTAAACTGGTATATGGAAAGGCAAAGGTGTGAATCTTTCATTATTAAAATACTAGGCTACTTTGAGGATCTGGGGGGAGAATGTTCATGTTTTACTGTTAAAGGACCACTTTGGTGAAATCCAGGTAAAATTCTGAAATAACATGCCAACCTCAATCGTACAGAAAACCACACGCCTCACCCCTTCTCCGCTTAGCTTACTGATCATCTTACTGCAGATGAAGTGGCTCACAGACGTTCCCCAGATACATTAACAGTTGAGCTGATGTCAAGTCCAATGAATTTGATGGATATTTGTTAACCCTAAAAGCCCTATTCTACTATCCAGGCCCCCCTTTTTTTATAAGGATAATTAGTTCACTTTGGCATAGTGACAAAAGTGAATAGTCACTCCTTTTTTTTTTTTTTTTTTTTTTTTGTTTAATTCAAACAGGCCGGGGATATAGCTTAGTGGCACAAGCGCCTGCCTGGCAAGTGCAGAGTCCTGAGTTCAATTCCCAGTACCAAAAAAAAAAAAAAAGAAAAAAAGGGAAAGTAAATTCAAACAGAAAGATAAGGGATTACAGTTAATCTTGGCAGAAGTATGGAATTCCAAATGTGCAAACAGTAGGAGAGAAAAGGGTGTGAAGGAAAAATCTGGCAACTTACTGTGCATTTATTAGGCACCCACTCTACCTTCAGTATTGTATTTACCATGAAAAACTGGTATTTCACAGACCAGCAGCAGTAAATGACACCAAAACATCGCTTCCAATCAGGAGCTACAAAGCTTCTGACACTGGCTCTCCGGAGAACACCTGGATGGCACAATCACAGCTGCCCTCTGAGGGCAGCTGCTGATCAGGTCTCAGCAAGGGACACAAAAGGACCCCCATGACAGTGGGTCCAGCCTGCTCCCTATATGCCGACTCTGCATAATCCACAGGGGCTGCACACGCCACTAGAGCAGAAGTGACCTTGGGGTACGTTTCCTCCAACTATGAAAACAGTGGAATGTAAGAAACAAAAGCAGGCACAAGCAATTTCCCTAAATACCGTTTTTAAACTGCTACTGCAGTTAGTGGTCTGCTGAACACACAATATAATGAAACACAATTAGCCATTCAGCAGCACAACCTCAGACACTGCTCCTAGTGGCCTATTTTAAACAAGAAGCCAAGCTTCCAAGCAGAATCCTCAACCATCCCACAAGCCAAGAAAGTAGAAAAGCTGCTTCCTATTTCCTGGCCAAGCTCAGCGCCAGCTAGCACGTCCTGCCCCATCAACAACGGCCCACCCGTCCCCCCTGACACAGACACTGACTGGTCAGAGCCCTTCTGCTCAGCAATTTTGTTCCTTTCAGAAGGAAAACATAGGAAGCTACCTGAGAAAGACAAGTTTGAGGGGCTCCAGGCCCGGCATCACAAGGAGGAGGGCCACAGTGGGGGATGAAGGAAGAACGACCACTCAGAGCAGGCTAAGCATCCCTAACCTGAAAAATCCAAAAGGCAAAATCTCCCCAAGTCTAAAACTTCTTGAGCCCAGACATGACGCCACAAGTGGCAAAGTCCCACGCTTGACCTCATGTGATGGGTCCCACTTAAAACATTGTGTAAAATTACTCCGAGGCTAGATGTATCATGGGTATATAAAACATGAGGAGCTTTCTTTGTGTTTAGACGTGGGTGCCAGCTAAGGGATCTCTCTGTGTATATGCAGACAGTGCAACTCTGAACATCTGAAAGCTGGATACTTCTGGCCCCAAGCATCTGGAAAAAGGGTTACTCAACCTGAAGAAAATGGTCTATTTTCTGAAAGAAAAAACGCTTCAGAGAGAGCAGAGCACATGCATTGGGCCTGAGCACTGCAGTGAGTATAAACCTTCTAGTTCAATTTCTCCATTTGATGGGAAAGAAACGTGGCATGGAGCCATTAAACTTCCTTCCCAGGGTCACAATGCCAAGCAGTTATCATGATTAGAGCTTCTCTAACCAGGGGCACCCTTGGGGGAAACTGCTACCTTAACACTAGGAATAATTATCCCTCTCCTGAGAAACAACTTGTTTTTTACTTCAAGGTTACTGTGAAGTGCTTAGCAGATCAGCTTTCCCTTTTCACTGGAGGAAACAAACCTCTGCAAGGTTTCATGGGGTGCACTCATCAACCTGCACCCCAGGCAGCAAGCGGGGGCTTTTCCTTAACCTTGTTTCCTGAACCTCCCTTTTTGTTCTCTTGAATTTTATGAATCCTTGCAAGCACCCTTAAAGTCCCCTAGAACAAAAACAGTGTATGACAAGGACATTAGGTAATATTTGTCATTCCAAGGAACTTGGCCTATGACAGGGGTGTTTGTTTATATGGTCTCACTAGCGTTTCCTGAGGAGGGAGGGGAAGTATTTAATGATCCTCTCCTTCACACAAGCCCACTGAGTCCAATATCCATCTTGGGACAGACGCTCCTCTCTACTTACCTCCCTCAGAAGATACTTCCCCCTCCACACACACAGTTGGTATACTAACTGACTGCTCTGTGCAGGTATTGTATGTTAAGAATATATCAAATCTTGCTCAGATTAAATGGAGAAGTATATTAGCTAATAACCTTATGCCATTAAGATACATTTTCATTCAAATTTAAATTTTGGACTGAAAACATAAAACTTAAACACATTTCTCAAGGAATTTCACAAACAGCAGCAGAAGGTGCCAACATGAATTAAAAGTATTATTTTATTCTATTTCCATCTGTGTGCAAATGGCAGAGTAATTTATACCACTTCCGGCTATTCAACTGCTCAAGACATCATTTCATTTAGATAAAATTATTAGAAAGGAAAAACAGTGGGCAGGGGGACCAGGGAAAGCAATCAGATACTCTTTCCTCCTTGGTTTCTCATGAGGATGGGGCTGGGTTTGGACTGAGACGTCTTTCTCTAACTTTGGGACACAAAAATACCCAGAAAACTAAGCACACAACATCACACGGCAGGAACAGGTGACAGGCGAGCATAACCAGACACCTTTTCAAACCTGGCAGATTTCACCCCAACCAGGGTGGCATCCGCTCCTCCACATCTCCAAGGGCTTTTAAAGGTCCCTACATAATTTATGCAGCTCAAGGAACAGTGAAATGTGAACTGACTAAAGCGTAAGCTTTTAAACTTAGAAGCAACAAGTCAGAAAGCCTAGCTCGGAGACACAGAAATTTGCTCCACGACAGATCTTCCGCGAGGCCCTGTGGCCCCCTCTCTGAATCCCCTGGGTGGTTCCATTGCTCTGGGTCCTGTAAGAAGGCTCTGTGCTCAGGCCACTGGACCAGTTTGGGGTCCTCCTGGTGCACTGCTCTCAGCAGAAAACACTGAGGGTCTGTCCCTGGAGCCCATCACATATTTCTTAGTCCATGTATGTGGTGTGGTAATGTGTAAAACACTCCACTTGCTTTTTGGCTGAGCTGTAGTGCAGGCTGCCTGCCGCTCCATGGGAGACTGCAGGAGATTCCAGGCCAGCCAGGCCAACGGTGCTTCTCGAACCAGTCTGCCGTTTCTACACTCTGTGAAAGCGTTGGACTCAATACCAAGAAAAAGCAAAATCTTCCGAGGTGGGTAAAAAGAATGAAGAAAAATAAACACTGTAGCTCCACATTTAGAGCACACCTATTTTATTAGTTACTGACGAGGGAGAGCAGTGTAAGGCAAGCTCCCAAGTGTTACTACAACACACTTCACGTCTTATTAAGAAGCTACAAAAGGCTGTTTATTGTTCTCATGATAAAGGTCCCTGTACACAGAGAAATCAAAATGTCTGGATTTTCCTGTCTCAGTCCTAAGGGAGCTCTGTCTTTGAAGAGGATATCAAACTATCTAAATTCAGCATCCCTGCTTTAATTAATCTACCATATGGGACCCAGATGTCATAGCCAAGTTTGATTTGAACTAAATAATTCATAAAATAATACAGACTAAATTTCACTTGCAGTACGGATGGGTAATGCTAAATTATCTCAAAGACATGTTCTTGATGGCTTGTGGATTTGCATTGTTTCAACTCCTGTGGTAGATAATTATTATTTTCTCCTTTTTTTTATTGTAAAGAGAATAAAAATTTTAAAAAACAACAGAATTTCAAAACAAGACAGGAAATTGATAATGGTTGTTATAGTGTATGTTGTTGTCCGTGCCATTTTTTATATAATCTCACCCTCCTCTGCTAGATTATGTATGAAGTGGCATACACAGAGATAAACAATTTGTCGGCTAGAGAAGAGGAATTTTAGAAGTCCTTCTCTTTTTGCTCTAATTCTGGAATGTTATCAACACCACCGCTTCCCCCACTCTATAAAGAAGTAACTCTAGCCTGGAGATTTTAGGTCTCCACAGTCTGATCCCAAGTTCACCGTCCGACCCGGTTTTCCTACTCACTAACGTGCAACATCTACGAAAGCTGCTACAGGATCCAGACGCCAAACACGGGGCATGTTGTCACGGGCTGTCTTTTCTTCCCCTCATTTCTCTTTGCATCCTCAGTGCCCAGACTGCTGCTCAGCAGACAGCAGACATTCAATCCAAACTAATAAATGGTAAACACGTCTCTCAATGTGTTTGGAGCTCTCTACTTGAAAGAACATACAGAATACAGGCAGATTTAGCATCAGTAAACCTGCATCGTTTTAATGTCACTTTTGTCACAGTGTATGAGAATTATATATATGGATATTACAGATAGATTACAGATATTAGGTATATATTATATATCCATCTATAAGTAGATAGACAGATTTCCTCTGCTTCATAGAATGGTGTTCAGATGAATATCAACACTGGATGTATTTGTAGAACTGATACAACCATGAAGAAGTTTTCATCCCAATCCAAACTAGGAAATTAGTTACCCTACACACCTGTGAGTAGAAAGCAGGCTAGTTCACCTAAGTGGCTGCGCGGGGCACTGGCCAGTAGTTTGTCTTTCCCAAGTCCAGGTCTTCCAGTGCAGCAGTGCCAGGTGCTCTATCACACTAGGCAAAGTCCACAGGCAACAGAGGGTCATTTGTTTCAGTAGCTACAGAAACTCAGAAGCACCTCAGCACACGTGCCCTTACTGTCTCTCTCCCTGGGCAAACCTGGGTTGCAGACCCAGTTTTATGCCAGTTCCTGTTCGCTGCAAAGAAACTACCAAGAACATGTAAGATAGGGTCTCTTCTCCATGAAGAGTATGTTCACTGAGAGGCAATAATGCTCTGCAGGTATCATCTCGGTACGGTATCACCTCCTCTCCAGCACCCAGCTCAAGTCCCACTTCTGTGCCTCCTCACTGTCGGAGTCCAGGGGAGCGGATGCAGGGAATTCCTGTAGACCTCGCTATGCAGAACTCCTAGGTGGTTTCCTTTTTCAGTAAGTTTTTATCATACTACTATCCGTGCTCATGGAGGAAAATGCAGGAATATAGTATATAAAGAAAATAAAAATTACTCATCTCATTATGAGTAATAATTCTTAATATTCTGGAATAGTATCTTTCACCCTTTTTACTACTTCTGTGTGTTTATGTGTGAGGAAAGCATCTTTTTTAGTTTTGTTTTGTCATAAATGTTCTTGGCTTTCCCAACTAAAGTTTAAACTCCCAGAAAGCTAGATTCTCTGTACTGTTTGAAGTCCCCCGTAATAGTTACAAGATCTCAAAGGCACTTGTTGATATTTCTGCAGATCACACAAGAAAAAATTATTGTTATCTATGCCATTTCATATATACTCTATGTATATGAGAGTATTTAGGGCGTTAAGGGTATTAGGGTCTTAAGGAGGAAAATGTAATAAAAGCAATATTACAAACATGTCCAATAATTTTTCTTCTGGTCCTTTTTACCTGCACTGAAAACTTATTGAACCTTCTGGCAATAAGATACCCAGTAGTTATATGAGTAAATGTTTTGAGACCATAAAATACTATGTATTTTTCCTGACAATGTTTGGTCATTTCAGTTATACTTATAATTACAACCATATTTTCATTTAAAGATATGACAGAAAACTAGGTAGCATAAATATGACCACAGAAAGCATGATTACCAGACAATCCACTTCAAAATATTAAGTGGGCTGGGAATATAGCTCAGTGGTACAGCACATGTTTAGCATGCATGGGCCCCTTGGTTTGAAACTTAGCACCAGTCAATCAACCCATCAATAAATAAATTCCCTAACACTACTGTGCAAAGCAGTGCTTCTACATACCTAAATCACACTTTCAAAGCATTGCAGCAAGTGGCTATTGGAAGGAAATAAAGTGTAAATATTATTACAAAATAAATAACCTATTGACTTACCTGCTTATTGGTCTCAGATTTTGCCAACAGGGATTACTTAAATGAAGGCACAATTCCATGTGGCGTTAAGACCCGCACAATAGGGCTGGAGGTACAGCTCAGTGGGGTAAGTGCTTGCCGCTAAGCACTAAGGCCCTGAGTTCGATCCCCGGTCCCGGGGGGTGGGGGGAAAGGGAACGGATGTTTCCTTCTTTCGTTAAAAAAAAAAAAAGACCCGCACAATAAAACTCCCATTGCTCAAATCCTCCTTAGAACTTCATGGGTTTGTTTTTATTTAGTAAGTATCTACTTAGTAAACATCTCGTATGTGCTGGGCCGTGAGAGCCGCTGTGACTGAGCAGCAAAAGCAGGGCCACAGCTTGCTCCTGTGGGGTTCACAGGCCGGGTCCCCGACGTGACTCTGGCGGGCTTATGAGAAAGTGAGCCTGCCCCTTATGACGAAGGATCAGGTTCTCCACATCATCTGTTTGTCTTTCTAGTTTACACTGTCACTAATGAAACAACGGCAAACGCATATATTACAAGAATAGCTGTGGGGAGGTGGGCTGGGGCAGATAGGCTCAAAATGCTGGTCGGTGTAACAGAACCGCCTCAGGAAATGTGTAAAAATAAGCATAACGACCTGAAAGTCCAGGAAGAAAGAGTCAGGCAGCGGCTGAGAGGCCTCCAGTTCCCTCTCACTCCTGTTAACTCACTGCAGTTTGCATCTGTGGTTTGCAGGGAACCCATGGGCCTCCTACAGGTACTTATGGAATGCACAAAAAGTTTATGCTTCGATCTTGGAAGAATCAGAGATTTCACAGTGCACCAAAGGGAAATAATGTACGGGACTAGATACAAATAGAAGAGTGGATGCTAAATGCGACATGCACGTGGCAAAACATGGAAGAGCAGACTGGGATGAGCTCAGAGGGCAGAGGCGCGCTTGTGCGCCGGCACATGTTCCAAAGGCCTGAAGGGCTGGCGGGACAGCTGGTGAGCAGGTTAGTGTGGGTAAAACGGAGGGGTGGGCTGGCTCTGGGAGGCCCGCCCAAGGAACTGACTCAAAAGTGGCTGGCAATACGGAGGCGAGTTCAGGGTGGAAAGTAATGGCAGGCTGACCCACAGGGGAGGCAGGCTGACCCACAGGGGAGGCAGGCTGACCCACAGGGGAGGCAGGCTGACCCACAGGGGAGGCAGGCAGCAAATGCGAGCTGGCACAATCCAAAGGTCACGCTTTGCAGAGTACAGGACTTCTGCATGGGCACTCAACTGAACTAAACAAAAATCTTGGGGGAAAAGAACACATTTCGAAGGATATCAGCTACAACTTTCTACCTGCAGCTTTACTTGAGTATAAGAACTTATCTTAAAGGGATATGATGGCTTTTTCCTTGGGCAGGCTGCGATGTTGTTGACTTCCATTTTTTTTTTCTGCAATTTTATCCTGTGCGACACTAAGAGCTTCAGTGAATTACTATTGGTTCACTTAAAATTACAAGATAACTTCATTAAACCTGGGGCTAGTTATTAAAGTTTTATGAGCTCCCTGAATTTTCTCGCATTACGTTTAAGATCTGACTATTCAAGCTGTTGTCCTAAGTGGTTTTCTTTTAGTGTACCTGTGCATCTTTTTCAAAACAGAAGGGAAGAGAAAGCTGTTCTAACAGTTCTTTAAATGGATCCCAAATGTGTCTAATACTGTCTTTTTTGCATCTTTTCACTAGCACTGACAAGAAGGGCCATTCGTGGTACTAGTGTTTTCCTCCCCTGTCCTCTCCCGTCCTCTCTTTTCTTATGCTCCTATCCTGGGGAAAAATCTAGGCTCACAGGCATTATTATGTCACCACCCCACCCCCAATTTACTGGAGGAAAATGCTTTTCCCCGATTCTCATGCTCCCTAACACTTATTTTTTAGGTAGGTACCTAGTGTCCATCTACTTGTGCATTATTTGGGTACTAAAGGATAAACTGTTCTTCTAAATTATGGTTTCTAAAGATTGACAAAGTTGGGCGTGGTGGTGCACACCTGTAATCCCAGTACTCGGGAGGCTGAGGAAGGAGGATCCTTGTGAGTTTGAGACCAGCCTGAGCTCAAGGCCAGCCTGAACTGCATAGCAAGATCCTGTCTCAAAAAGACAAAAAAAACAAACAAACAAACAAAAAAAACTGACAAAGCTTCCCTTCTGTCTGCAAGTAAGTCTGCGTTCCATCCTAACACAGACACAGAGCTGCCTGCTACAAGAGAACCTACTTCAGCCAGGGTCATAACAGAGAAAATGCAAAGGAACACAGGGAAGGGAATGGGGCACAGAATACAAGGTCTCTCCCCACAGACACTCAGCAGCATAATGCAAGCACAATCTTAAAGACCAACAGTAAGCCCAAGTTTCTTGGGTCTTTTGCTAACTAGCACATTATTAAAATTTATCAATGTCCAAGGGTTCCTATAAGCAAGGACTTTGTAATCACAATCCAAAAGAGTCTTTAAAAGAACCAATTTTTAAATTGTTCACTTATTATCTTTTATTAAAAGAATCCACTCACCCACGGAAAGATTTAGTGCTCAATGTTTTCGGCGTGACTCCTATACACATCCACTGAAGACTGAAATTGAATTTCAATTTGTACATGTTGGAAAGTCCTCATATCTGCACACCATATTTCTTTGTATGGTCTTTTTGCCAATCAAAAATAAATTTAGAAGAGCTAAAGATAAATTCCCCAAATAAACACAGAACAGATCGTGTATCTGAGTAGACACAGTCAATTCTTTTAAAATTCAGATTCTAAGGAGAATTTTTGTTAATATTTGCTAGTATCTGATCCAATACTTTAGTTCAATCTCACATTGATAAGTAGATACTTAGGATGAACGATATTCAAGGCCTTCAAGGATCTGGCCTGCCCTTACCATCACACTGCTATAGGTGTACACCAATCTCTTGACCCCATGTGTGCGAGACACCCGATGTATCCCAGCCCCCCTGATCGGTGACCAGCTTTCCTGCCTTCACTCATTCGCCTGTGCCCTTCCTTCCTCTCGCATGCACTCTCCCCGGGCACTTGTCAAAGGCATAGTCACTTTAGTCTAAGGCTTCATTCAAATGTCTTCTACTCTGTAAAACCACCCTCCACCTCAAGCCCTCTCCACTAAAGCAGGAGCTCTATTTTTTCTAAGCACTTTGGGCTTACTCATCTCGACAAGACCCACAGTGCCTGGCATCGTGTTTTGTCTAGGGTTGACACAGTAACGCCTGCTGCACAAATAAAAAATAATTCTGGTGATGCGGGCAGAAAGTTTCTCAGCTGACGCCACATGCATGTTTTCGACACAGCACTCTGGCCATGTGTAGTGGTGAGCATTCAGTAAGTAAGTAAGTAAGTAAGTATTTATTTATTTATTTATTTATTTTTGCGGTACTGGGGATCGAACTCAGGACCCTGAGCTTGCTAGGCAAGCGCTTATTCCACTGAGCTATATCCCCAGCCCCTCCGTAAGTATTTATTTAAAAAAAGGGCAAGAAAAGAGAAAAAAATTAAGGAGTTCATCTTTTTTTCTTAGTGCCTGGCTGCAGTATAGAACAAATTTGTCTTTTAACTGTGAAATGGAAATACATTCAAACAGGAGCTGTGTCTCTAGGTCATCTGGGAGAAAAAAAAACGTTTTTCCGTGAAACGATTTCACCAATTGATTCATATTGCTTTGGTTATCATCTTCTTTTGCTCAAAATACAGGGAATTTTAATCCATTTTAAAGGCACAAAAACCAAGGCCAAGAGAAAAGCAGAGAGGCAGGCACGGAGCACTAGACTCTGCATCTTGCTTATTAACAATGGATTCTTTTTGAATCAGCTGAAATGCAGCGCAAATGAGAATCATCTGCCAAAAGCTGCAAAAATCGAACTACCCACATCACTTCATTACTAATAAAGGAACACACTGTAGTAATTGAAAAAGATTTCTTTTACATGCCTGGGTTCTTTCTCACTCAAAAACAAAGATCAGGAGGGTAGAGATCCACAGACCATGGCAATGAGTGACGGTCAAGCTGCTAGAACTACAAAGCAGTCACTAGCAACTCCCTAGTGAGAGGCGTGCAAGGGTAAACAAAAATAGTTCTACAAAGAGAGGCAAAGTATACACTTTCATGTAGAAACTCATCTGGCCACGTCATCTTCTAATGTAAAAATAGCATTGTAACAGTAACCAAAAGCGTCTATGACCTCAGTGCCATATGTGGCTTCTTCATCACTGACACTCTTGACACTTTAATTTTTCCCTTCTGATCCCGATGAGTAAGATCACCCTTTCCATTCACGCAAAGCCCAAACAATTCACTGAGTCAGTCTCAATAAAAGTGAGGTCTGTTTGGTTTCTTTCCTCAGTAACAGAGTGGATGTGACCCATTTCTTTTTTTTTGCGGCACTGGGGATCGAACTCAGGACCTTGCGCTTGCCAGGCAGGTGCTTATGCCACCGAGCTATATCCCCAGCCCCATGTGACCCATTTCTATGTTTTAATCAGGGAGTTTTGTTCTCCGCACTGACTGCATTCACGACTAAACAGAGAAAAGTGACACCTACCACGTACAGTGCTCTGAATAGTAGGGTCAAGGGTCCTGTGATTTGTGTTCTGAGTATATTATTTTCATCGCTTAAATTTTCTATTCTTTATTATCCTGGCTTGGAGCAGTGCTATTTTCCCTCTCAAACACTTTAGATCTTTGATATTACTCTCCGACAAAAGAAAAATCTAATTTGAATAAAAAGAGGTGATCCCCGTGCTCCCTCTTGAACGTCAAGATTTCCCATTATTTCTGTAGATGCTACATGAGTGAGCATCAACAATTCTTATGGAAATTCATTACTGAATTCATCTTTTTAGTTTTCTATGGGAAGGCTTTTAATGCTATTGGAAATGAAGCAAATATAATCTACCTGTCACAAAGTGCCATAATTACAGAAAGTTGAGAATATAATTATACCACACAGCTCTACTTGTCCAAACATAGTTTTTTTTTTTTTTTAACTTATGTGCAAGCTTTACGAACAGCACAAACACAGACCCTACCACAGGCCAATTATATCAGAATCCCTGGGCACAGAGCTCAGGTTCTGTCCTAGCGTAAAACCTTCCTAGGCGATGCTCCTCTGTACATGAAGCTGGTAAGCACACAGGCACCGTCTTGAGGAACACTGTGACTTTTGCCTTCAATTTTATTTAAGAACCTGAAGACTACAACCAAACACATTTAACTTTCGTAATGACTTTACCAGGTACACACTTATTCTGTTCACATCTCACATATGCAAAAACTAACGCAGATACGCAGGCAGTTTGCTGAAGATTCCAGAGATGGTGTGTGGCAGAACCAGGATTAGCAGGCTCCAAATTCCAGGCTCTTATCTGTAATAGTGGCCTGATTCTCACAAGACAATTCACCCGGGTAAAATGAACATCTCTTAAGCGTTCAATTCAGTGAGTTTCACAACTGCCTCCACCTCTGTGATCAGTGCCCCCCAAATCGGGGACACTTCCATCGTTCTGAGATTCCTCCGTGCCACGGGTAGCAAGGGATGTCCCTTTTCTCTCCGCTGAGAAGTAGGCTATTACATCCACAGCCAAGTTTGTTTATACTGCCAGCTGCTGATGGACATGAGTTGCTTTCAGGTTTTGGCTGTTATGAAGAAGGATCGTATGAATGCTCTTCTTCAAGGCCTGTGAGGACGCATGCCTTCGTCTCTCTTGGTTAAATGAGAAGAGCGCAACTGTCAGATCACAGGGTACATACAGGCAGCGTGATCAAAAACACAATGTGTGTTTAAATTTTTAAAATTATTACAGCAAAAAATGCATTGCCACTAATCCTCCTCACCTCCAGCACACCTATCCCACTGTCCCTGCCACTCTCTGCAACAGCTGGAAGTCTCCCTCAGGAGTGTCTTAGGCTGTGCTGCTTCGACTGCCTGGAGGTCCTGAATCAGTTCGAAACATTTACCTTTCATGGTTCCCTTGACTTCAGGGAAGAGCCAGAATTCGCATGATGCCAGATCTGGCGAAGAAGGGATGAGGACACACCGTTCGGGTTTTACAGGCCTGCCTGCCCACTGGACAGCGCTCGGCAGCACCCTTCAGTGCACTTTTGATCGCAGCTTGTAAAACACACTCAGGAGAGAATACTTTCAGAACTACTTCAGAAAGTAACACAGATCAGCTGGGAGTGGTGGCACACAGCTGTAATCAAAGCACCTGGGAGGCTGAGGCAGGATGATAACCTCAAGTTTAAGGTCAGCATAGTGACCTTGTGAAATAGTGAAATGCCATAGTGAAATCAAGCCCAGTCTAAACTACATAGTGAGATCTTGTCTCAAAAAGCTGGGGAAAAAAGTGGCCAAAATGGTAGAATAAGTGTTCTAAGAGAGACGGAATACTTTGGGGCAGGGAGTGCCTTTTAGTAAGACCATGCTGCGGTTCTGCAGTGCGTTCATCCAGAAGAAGCTGAAGATTTGACAATGACTTTTTGACCAAAAAAAACAAAAAAAGATAGAAACAACTTAAACGTCACCACCAAAAATGTAAGTAGTGGTCTTAGAACAGCATATCCCCAGTCGGTACCCAAAAACATTAGTTCTGCTAGATATTAAGGCAGACAAAACAAAGGAACAAAACACACCGCACATACGCACAGCCCCCACTTGAAGATTCACAATGCCTTCCAGCATGCCTTGGCTCTGAGAAGTCCTGCAGTATCAGCAAGAAAAGGAGTGAGCTGCTGAATCTTTTTCTTTTTTGGCGGGTATGGGGAATCGAACTCAGGGCCTCAAGCTTGTCAGGCAGGCACTGTGCTGCTGAGCTACATCCCCAGCCCTGCTGAATCATTTTTAACCCAGCTATTCTCAAGGGACACCAGTTTTCCAAAGAAATGAAATAAAAAGCAGAAATGTATGATCATGTTACCAATTTTATAGCCTTTGTAGAACACAGATTAAAAACCACCCCTGTCTGAGAAGAAGGAATACAATTCATGGAGGAGAAAGTATTTTGCATGGGTTTTGCTGGACAGTACGGTTCTGGACTTGGGACATGGAAGGAGAAAGCAGAAGAAAAGTTCTCATTCGAGGCTTAAGATACACTGTGAACTAAAGAACGAGATGGGAAAAAAAGCACACAGAAACTTTTGCCCCAAGGACTGAATCTCTGTGAACAGCTTCAGGAAGAGTGAGGTCAAGCACAGGGCACCCACCACGTAAATGTGAGGATATTCTAGATGCTGCACAGTTAGTCTGCTATTTGGCAGCAGCTTCAGGGTAACAAACAGTCATCAATAAATAGTTATGAGTCACTGATCTGGGCCAGCCAGCGGCTGCGCCTACCCCAGTGGTGCAGAGATGGTCTGGCAGGTGCGATGTCTGCACTTGTGACACTTGCACCCTAGCAGAGGTGTGTGTGCAGCTGCTTCCAAAGAGTAACTTGAGAACTCAAGAACAGGCACGGAGGGTCATGCAAAACCCCCAAGCCACAGGAGCAAAGTCTATTCAAGAATTTCCAAATATAACAATGAAATGTGTATGTAATAATTAACCCTTCACTATGATCTATTTGGGAGTGATGTTGGGTACTGACATTAAAAAACTGGTACTGGAAAAATATCCAGGTAGAAATGCTACAGAAGTAGAGTGAAGTTCAAGATAAAAGATTTGGGCTTATTAATACACAACAGGACAAGTGGAGTAATTTTAAAATCAACCGCGGCTGCTCTGCAGTGGGCCCCGCGGCTGCTCTGCAGTGGGCCCCGCGGCTGCTCCTCTGTGGGCCCCGCGGCTGCTCCGCAGTGGGCCCAGTGGCTGCTCCACTGAGGGCCCCACTCAGGGCACCTCATGGACTGGACCCGCCCCCACCCATTGCACGACGACAGGGTGGAGCCGGGCGGTCCGCTGTGAGCATATGTGCTTTCCCACCTCCAACCATGGCAGTTTGTATACACCCCTGTATGTTATAGCATAGTCTGAGGCAGCTATATCTCTTCCCAAGGTGAGAGTCCAAGGATATAGATAAACCCAGGAGTACAGTTATTATCACAGGGAAGATGACTGATTGAGTGGTAGGGCAACGGAGATGAGGGAAGAGAAAAATTGAATGATCAAATGGGCCATCGTCTGTGTAACTGAGTAACAAAGGTGATGGTAACACTATGTAGGACAGCATCCAGAGCTAATTCCCTTCTATGTTCTCTATAATTCTGTATTTCCTCAATCGTTTTTGTATTAACAGAAGTGAAGATAACTTTATATTTTACAGCATCCAGTGCAAATTCCCTACTATCTTCTCTATAATTTGGTATTTCCTTTAATGTTTTTGTGTTAACTAATGTGAAGATAACTATGTAATACAACATCCAGGGCTAATTCCCTACTATATTCTGTATAACTTTGTATTTTCTGTATTGTTTATGGCTTTTCTGGTTCATATGTCTCCATTCTTTTGTCTTTAAAATAAAATTTAAAAAAAAATTTTTTAAATCACCAAAAACTCATATTTAAATAAGAAAATGAAAAGAAACACAGACCTACCCAGAAATATGACAGCTGAGACTCAGCACATGGACCAAACCACTCATTACTGGGAGGCTTCGACCAAGGATCCAGCCTCTCTGATCCTCACTTTCCTCAGCTATAAAACCAGGGTGGTAACAGTATTCACAGCTCCCACAGGGGTGTTACGAACACTGAATGACACAGAATAGCAAAGTTTCTAACACACAGCTCAGGCTCAGGAACACTTAGCTATTATTATTTATATTTTGAAAAGCCACGCTTGCTTGAATGTTCTGGAATGTGCAAAACATCTATATGATTGATGGTGTGAGGGACAAAGAATCAAAGCCCTCGGATCATGAGTACGCTATCAACGTATTATACCTTAAAATTCTCCAATCATTTTAGAATTTCAAATCAAACTATGGATTTGGACAAAAAGACAAAAAGGAACTTCTCTGGAAATCTCAGCCAAGTTTTCTTGGTTCTTTTTGATCCACGGTAATTTTTTTTCTTGCCACAAGGGACCATCTTATGATTTTTGTAATATTCACTCAAAAACGTATTTGTGAGTAACGTACGTAAGATAACCAGAATTGGCTGTCACTTGTCCCACATGCAAAAAGGGGCCACAACAAAGAAGAAACAACTGTCTTCTGCCTAGAGGAAGTGGAAAAGGTGAGAGAATTAGAGCAGCGGTGAGACCTTGCAGTGTGAGGTCCGAGGACGGCACCACGAGGTGGGTGTGAGGGACCCCCTTCTCCCACACGGACCCCATCTCCCAGATTGGCTCAGGGCCAAAGCGGGCTTCTCCTGATGAGAGAAAGGTAAGCCGGAGACCCCCAACTGTTTACACAGGTAGTTTTCACAGCAGGGGAACCCTGCAGGCCTCCAGAACAGTCTGCAGAGCTATATGACTGCGCCATCCCAGGCAATACAGAACATGTACCACCCCAGGGTAAGGGCCTACACTGTACATTCTTGGCTAGCTGTGACCTAAGCTGCAGTGACTCAGTGTGTTAAAACCACTGAGCGTGGCCTTCTGCCGGGGACAGATGCCACACTGCATCTCATTCTTGAGGTTTCTGCAGTGACATTGCCATGCCCACACAGGTAGCTATAGGACTGTGACCCCAGCTGCTCTGAGCCCAGGCCTAGCGGAAAGGTAGAAACATGGGCTTCCAAACCTGTGCGTTATCTTTTCTCCCGGGCAGCAGGCAGATGGACATGGAAGGACACCTGACACAGCCCATGTGGCCCAGCACACCCACATGTGCCTGCATCTAGTTCAGCAGACATCCAGGCAGAGGCTCCACCTTGTCCAGATGGCCCACAACACAGCCGTCTGGCTGCAGCACCAGGGTCCAGGACTGGGCTGCAGAGCCAGCCAGATAGCAGTCCTGCATCCAGCATCTAACTGGCCTGCAGAACCCATGGCACATGACCTCATGGGGCAGCCCTACTTCTGCCCCAGTGAGCCTACACAGCTGGCCAGCTACAACACCATGTGTACCTACACCCAGCCCAATGGTCTGCCAGGCACTGCTAAGAAGCTGTTGTATCATACTGCTAACTGACCCACACCACCTGGAGCAGCCCATGCTGGGCCCAGCAGCCACCCAGGTGGTGGTCCTACCCTGGGCAGAATTGCATTAAGCCATCATAGTGATAAATATCTGCAGCTTAGGCCACTGAAGCAACTACAGATGTCACTGACAAGAATAATCTCTGAGAAAACTACACAGATTATACACTACTGAGTATACTCAGAATGCCAGCTGAAATATCAGACTCAAGTGATCTAAAAAGTCAGTGCAATCCCTATCAACTTACCAATGCTATTCTTCACAGAAATACATATACAAAGCAAAACAAAAACTCCTAAAATCTGTGTGGAACCATGAAAAGATCCCAAATAGCTAAGACAATCCTCAGTAAAAAAGCCAGAGGCATCACAATACCTAGCTTCCAAACATATTACAAAGTTATACTAACCAAAACAGCATTGTATGGGCACAAAAACCGACATATTAACTAAAGGAACCACATATGGAACCCAGAAATAAAACTGGATTTTCAGCCAACTCATTTCCAACAAAGTCCTCATGTATATACACTGGCAAAAGTTAGCCTCTTCAATAAAACATGATGGGCCAGGCATGGTGGCACATGCCTATAATCCCAGCACCTGGGAGGCTACAGCTGGAGGATTAACAAGAGTTTAAGGGGCTATACAGTGAGTTTAGTGCCAGCCTGAACCGCACATTAAGACCCTGTCTCAAAAATAAAACAAACAAACAAACAAAAAACCAAATAAATAAAAATGGTGATGGGAAAACTGGATATTCAAATGCACAAGAATAAAACTAACTCATACTTCTTACCATATACAAAAATCAACTCAAAGTGGGTCAAACAACTAAACGGAAGACCTACTATGAAACTACATACTAGAAGAAAACATAGAGAAATGCCTCAGGACATTGCTTTAGGTAAAAAATTTTTTGAACATCACCCCAAAAGCACAGGTAGCATTGCAAAAACTGGCAGAACTAAAAGGCTTCTACTCAACACAGGAAATAACCATGGATCAAAGAGACAACGTACAGGACAGAACACATGCAAGCTCCTCATCTGACAAGGGATTAATGTCCAGAATATATAAGAAACTCATACATCTCAACAGCAAAAACTAATACTACTCATCTTCTCTGAACATAGTTCTCAAAATAGACAAATGGCTAAAAGGCATCTGAAAAAACACAAACCTCTAATTATCAGGAAAATGCAAACCAGAAGGAGAAGGAGTCATCACCTCATCCTGATCAGAATGACTATTATCAAAGAGAGAAAAAAAATAACCAAAACTGGAGAGGATGCAAAGACAGGAATTTTCATGCACTATTTACAGGAAAGTAAATTTACAGCCATTGTGCAAACAGTATGGAGGTTCCTAAAAACAAAACAAAACAAAAACTGTAAATAGAACTGTCACCGTGACTCCACAATTCCACTGCAAGAGGGAGTCAGGTTATTTGGGGAGTGCCACTGAAGGAAAATACTGGGGTGTCTCTGCCTGTCTCTGTCTCTCTCTACCTCTCTCTCTTTCTCTGTCTCCTTCCTGGCTTCCATGACGGGCAAGCAGCTCTGCACCACCACACACTCCTCGCCATGATGCTCTGCCTCACCACAGGTTCAAAAACCACAGAGCCCACCAACCACGTACTGATGTACTGAAACCTTAAAACCACAAACATTGATTCATCTCTCAGGTATTTGTTACAGAGAAGGAAAGTGGACTGACACGGTGTATACCCAAAGGAAATCGGTATGTCAAAGAGGAACCTATACTCATGTTTACCATAGCAGTGATCACAATAGTTTAGATATGGAATCACCCTATATGGCTGTTGATAGATGGATAAATAAAATGTGGTAGATATACACACTGAAATATTATTCAGCCATAAAAAAGAATAAACTTTTATCCATTTGTGGCAACGTGGATGGAACTGAAACACATTATGTTACGTGAAATAAGTCAGACACGACAAGATGAATCCATGTAAAAGTTAAAGTTGTTGATCTCACAGAAGTAGAAAGCAGACATTATCAGAAGCTGGAGAGGGCAGGACACAGTGGCTTCAGTGAGAGGATGGGTGACAGACTTTCAAATTATTCTTATTTATTTCCTGTCACATTTAAACGTTCCTTCCTTCTCTTTTCCCTCTTTGCTGCAATTTTCTACTTTTGATGCTAACACATTGGTGGCTACACACATGGAGTAACATAAATTCACAGTAGATTTTAGAACGTTGTTCCATTTCTCTTTTCTGTAATACCTTTCCAGAAAATCTGAATTCTAGGACACAGAAAGTAGTACGATGACGTCACTTATAAATTTTAATTTCCGTGCCAGAAATATATCCTCCAAGTGGGCATAATTTTAATAAAGAAGGTTTTTAATATATACAATATTAATTTTATCTTCTCATTTAATCTAAAATTATCATCAAAGTGAAGATACCACATGTCATCTCATTTGTTTTCCCTAATGGGCATACATATGAAAGCCTGGCATTCACCTGCCCTGGTGAGAGACTAAGGCATGAGTGTTCTAATCAAAAAGTTTATAATAAAAAGCAACGTCAGAAATAAATTCATCTTCAATATAAATGCTGGTATTATCTGCGTTCAACATAGCCTACTGCTGGTTTTGAGGCATGAGAATGTGGCCCAATTACTCTATAAGGACTTGGGCTGCTAAACCAGGGCCCAGGTCACAATCATGCCCACTCTACAGCATCTGCTCTCGTAAGCATTACGGACACCTGGGTCCCATCAAATACCCACAACCATCCCTCCTGTGCCATGGCAAAACAGCACCACTTAGGAGGTACAAGGAACCATCTAGCAGATGGCGAGCCTTGGCTCAAGCTGTGATCTCATTTTTTTAATCAGAAATTTTAAATTAATTCACCCCTTAAATGAATCGTTCATTTGGTGTATCCCTCAACATTATGTGCCAGGTACCGCAGACACTAGCAGGACAGTGTCTACAGATGAGGGCTCTCTTGGAGACATTCACGCATTTTATACGTTACACTTCCTCAGGTGGGCTGGCTGTCAAACACCCACACACGCAAGGCAACCATCTCACCGCTGAGAGGATGGCTGGCCCCTCTGGGGAGTTCCCTAAACTGCCCCCTGCTCAATCCTCAAAAAAAATGGTATCAGCAGAAGAGTTAAGTGAAGAAAGGCGCTTGTCATTTAAGCAGAGAAGGAATTTACGGGATGCATTTGCTCAGCTCTGTGTTCTATATAGTAGAACAATTGCAAATATCTGAAAATCATCCAGTAACTGACCACTGGTAACTTTAAAATCCTGACACTCTTCCAAAATAATACTGCTCATATAATTCTTGAATCAAATGACCTACTAAAAGATAGATTACCAAAATTTAGTGGAGAACCCGTGATCCACATTATCCTTGATCAAGAAGAGTACTATGTTGGGGGTTAATTGATAGAAACTCAACTTACCAATAACTCAGACCAAAAAAAGATGGCGCCCGCTTTCTCTGAGGCTTCACTGAAGAATCTAATATTAAACTAAAGGACCTCAGAAGTAAAACTGATGTGGCTAATTTTAAAGACAAGCGTTTTATAGCTCACACTTTCTATATCACATTGTATAAATGTCTTATGTAGTTAGTGTTCAAGTTGTCAGTTAGTTTTGTTTTCTTAAGAGCCAATGGCCCCGTGAGGGATGTAATGATTATGTACTACAAACATGTACTAACAACAAAAAATTGAGAGAGCAAAGAGCCAGTGGTACAATTTGAGTCTTTCCTCCAATGATTTCCTACTGAAATTAACAAGTTTGTGATAGCCAGCAGGAACAGTTCTTGTATAAAATCAAGACAGCCAAAAGAGATTATTACCAAAGTGTCAATTTGGTCTAACAGCAGAGAATAGTATCTTGATTACACTGTACTACCCAGATATTTTTAAATAGACTACAAAGGTGGATACGTTTGATTAGAGAGATAGAATAAGACTAGCTACCAGATGCCATGTTTTTGTTCTTTGTACAAGGGGTTGAACCCAGGCCTTCACAATGAACGATATTCTCAGTCCTTTTTATTTTGAGTTAGGGTCTTAATAAGAGGCCCAAGCAGCATTTAACTTGCAATCCTTCTGCACCAGGCTTACAGGTATGCAAAATCATACCCAGATACAGGCACCATCTTAATTATGTAACTGAAGCACCTATAATCTTGAATTTTTTGCATTCTATAAAACCACATGTATTTTTTTATAAATAACTGTTTTAAAAATTTTAAAGATTTCCTCACTGTAATTATTCCTCAATAAAAACATGCCACATTAAAACACTAATGTATGAACAAAATATTTAGGAGCCTTAATAAAATGCTGTTGTAAGAATGGAAGGAAATACAGTAACACGGACCCCATCCATCTATCTATCTATGGCTACCTTTAGAGAAATTATATTACCAAAAAAGGCACAGTTTGAGACAATATAGCATTGTATTACTAGGACAATAGTATATATAAGACACAGATGAAAGAACCGGTAGGCTACTGTATTAGTGGTGCTGACTTCTGGGTGGCAGGACAAGCATTTTAGCTTGTGGACTGGTGACCAAATTCTTTTTCTTTGCATGACCAGAGAGATCTTGAAAGAAGCAGCTGCAACTGCAGTGCAGACGCCGCCAAACCCTTCCTTGGTTGACCTGTTTTCTCAGGGGGATTTCACTGGGGTGTAGTCTGACAGTCTCTGGGCGAAGGCTAACCTCAGTGACATGCGAGAGGGGCACACACAGGGAGAAGAGAAGGCAGACTAAGCTCTTGAACAACATGGAAGTTTTCCATGCAGTATCTAAACGGGACGGCAAGTTCTCAAGTGAACCCCGCCCCCAGGCACTGTGAGTAATCAAACAGACCGATGCCCCTAGGACTGACCATAGTGTTTCCGTTCATTAAGCACTGAAGCCTCATTCTGTACCAGACTCTTTACTACTAAGGCTGAGTATAAAAGAAAGAAATAACATTGTTTCCTCTCCCAGAGTTCACACTTCACCGTGGGAGACAAACAGATGTCTGCGCGGCAAAAGATGCCGGGACCAGCACAGCAGGAGGACGGAGGAGAGAACCTGATCTAACCTGGGCAGCTCCAGCAGTTCGGTGCTGCTGGAACGCAAAGCACAGGGCAAAAAGTGGCAAAATGTGGGCGGGCAGGGAGGGGCAAAAAGAAGTGGGAAGAGTCAAGTCTAGAAAAACTAGGTTAGGAGGCATCACAGAGGCACAGTCTGCCTGGTGAAGCATTATGTGCATTGTGTTGAGTATCTGAAAGGCTTTACTTGTGAAATAGCAAGCTGTGTGAATTTTTATTTTATTCTACTGCATCCCTAATATAAATATAGCTATTCCAGGGTCAGCCTGTGCAAAGGCAGAGAAGGGAAGGGACTGATCTTCAAAGAACTAAGAGATGCTTGGAAAGGAGGGAGTAAACTAGGTGAGAGGCTAGGTTCATTCAACCTTTGGTCATATTATAGATGAATCCTAAAAGCAATTTTAAAAGGCTCGAGGGCTTTGGACGTGGTAGCGCAAAATGAGATGCTCCCAGGGTGAACAGCAGTGGGGGGGGGGGAAGCGGAAGCTACGGCATCAGGGCAACAAGGTGGAAGCTCGCACTAGGGGGGCTGTGGGAGTGACAGGGAACTAAACAGATCCCAGGGATACTTCAGAGGCGTGGTAACGGTGATAAACTGGATGTGGAACTACCACAGTCGGGCTTGGTCGGTTCCTTCCCTTTATTCAGGTTTCAGCTCCAAAAGTCACTTCCTCGGAGGCCCAATCTTGTTACTTAGGGAAAAAGTTATCAGTGCAGACAACAACAAAACACGACCTCATACGCCGCAGACTGGAGAGGATGAAGCTGTGATACAGCTGAAAAAAGTGTATCAACGGGAACTCTCAACCACTTAGGGGAGGAAATGCGGACTTGTGCCACCCCTTTGGAAAACAATACGATGTTGCGTAAAGTTGAACACTGCCGTATCCTATGCTATGACTCAGCGATTGTACTTCCAAAACGTGCCATGGAGAAATTCCTGCATGTGTGGGTTAACAGCAACATACAAAGATTTTTAACAGTCCTGTTCAAAGAGCAAAAGGCTGAAAAAAATCCAAATATCCACTGACAGGGCAGTGAATCAATTAATTTTGCACATTCACTCAACTGAACCTATTTTTGCTGTTAAAAAGGAATGACCTACAGCGACACGCAGGAACGTGGACCGGTAATACTATTTTTACAAATCAATACAAAGAAGTGAAACTAAACAATACATAGGGCTCAGGGTAACAATTTTAAAAGATTAACAGCAAGAGAAACATTTAAAAAACAGGAATCGGCTGCTTCAAAAGACAGGCAGACAGAAGGGTGCGGAATAAAGAAAGGTGTGGTAGAATTGGAAATGTAACTGCAGTGGTTACAGTGTAACACAGGTATAGTTAACTGTTGATAAGACAAAAATGTTGAGGCGTAACCCTGAGAAGTACTTCTATAGGTAACTTCCGAGATTTGCTTCCCATTGTTATGACAACCGCATATCCCACGCCCCATGCAACCCCTCACTCATTTTCTCATTTATTTCAAGTGTCTCCCACTAGAATGTGCGCTCCATAGCTATGGAATCTTTGCCATTCGTGTCTACCACAGTGTCCACAGGTCTTGAGGGGGCTGGCGTACCCAGTAAATATTTACAGGATGAATACACAGATGACTGAATGGCCTGGTGAACACAAGCAAAACAGCAGAGCGTAGGACTCTGAAGTCAGACTCCTCTGGGTTAAAACCCAAGTTCTAATTAGTGTTGTTAGCTGGGTGACCTTAAATTACTTAATCTAATCTCAGTTTCCTCATCCATAAAACTGGGTAATGAGGTGGCTGTGGTGATTAAAGAATGAATTTAACACTCTGCCTGGCAAGTACGCCTGTTATGCAACAGCAACATAATTTCATCATGAAAAGTACCCTTTCTGGGTGGTTTTCAGCTATTTGAATTCTTCAGCTATTTGAATTCTTTAGGTCATTTTTCTATGACTGACTTCCTCTACACCCAACTCAAAACAGGGACCAATTTGGAATGCTATAGTTATTTCTGCAGTTCAGCCAAACTAAAGAGATGTGCCAGGGAAATCTTGTAACCACCAAAAACGTCCAAAGAGGACAGCACAATATAATCTTGCATCCAGCCTCACCGTTAAGTGTAGGACAGCGGCAGGCTGAGACCAGTGAAAGTAGGACCTGCTGCTTCTTGAAACTGCTGTACCTGATCAACACACACGAAGTTTTTTATTAATTGTTCACAGCCAGCTTGGGAAGTGGGTGTATACGGTACAGGAATTCCACAAAGCAATTTATCATTAATTGTTTTCAGCTTTAGCCCTAGGCAAGTTCTGGAATGGCGACCAAAATTAAAACAGCAATCAGCAATTTTGAGAGTAGATTTGTACTCTCAACTGTAATCCATCCTTTTAAAACAAAACAAAAAGCAAAATCTTTACCATCTAAATGATACCTTATTTTATAGTAGTTAGTACTGTGAACCTGCTAAAGATTGGTATGGCCACACCTGTACTTTCAAAGCAACCAACCCTTGAACACTGTTGGCTCACTGCCCCCAGCACGCTCACAGTAGCAATGACCCACCTTAGGCTCTAGGCAAAGGTCCAGGTATCTCTCCCTCTAGATGCAACACGCCCTGTGGGGAAATACTAGGTGCTTCTGAAAGATCTGCTCCAGCTCTGCTGGGCTCCATGCAGAAAACACTCCAGGGGCTCTGATGACATCGGAGGATTCGAGATTAATAATAAGGATGATGACTCATGATACCAACCCTTTCTAGAGCGCTTACTACACATGTCTGGCAGTATTTATTCTAAGTATATACACTGTGTTTTATTCATTTACTCTTCATGATAGCGCTATGAAGTACGATACGACTAAACCCCACAGGCGTGGCCCCTCAAAAGTGAGCACACGCCACCTGTGGTGGATGGAAAACCGGTGGTCAACTTGTAACCCCCAGGTGAACTGAGTCAGCGTGGTGCTGGGAGTGGGAGGCCCGCCTGGGGACTGTTGCCAGCCGCGTAAGAGGCGGGACTGGAGAGCAAGAGGTTGAGAAGCTTTTGGGGAGCTGCTGGTTCTCTTGGGCTATTGTGCTGGAGGATCTTGTTGTATTGGCTTTTCTGATGAGTCCAGCTGTTATCATCAAAGGAGTTCCAGGAGCTCTGCTTCCTGGCTCCAGGGGAGAAGAGGGTGCACAGCTCAGTCTCCTGGAGAAGGTTTTCGTGATGGCTTTCCCGATGGGAACCTGGCTGTCCTGATCATCGGAGGAGCTCGGGACCTCACTGTTGCTGAGGAGGACTGTGGTACTTTTCAGGGGAGCTCCCGTACTTACTTTGAGTGTCTCTTCCCGGCTCCAGGGCAGATCCCTCGGCCTGCTAGCACAGATCCTACATCCTGCTGGCAGACTTTCTAGCTTCCACCACTGACCTTGGGGCCTTCCCAGTGCAGACCCGGGAACGGGCCTGTGTGAGGCATTGTTTTGGGCTCTGGGCCCCTAGTTGGACTCATGGGAGGCATTGTTATGAGCTGTGGGTCTTCAGCTGGACTCATGCAGGACATTATCCTAGGATCCAGGCCCTCGGCTGGATTCTTTGGTCTTTAGTGTGTGGGTAGATCTCCTGCACTCTTTGTATATGATTCTTTGGGTGACTACCATAAGATCTTATAAAATATGTGTCCTGTATTACACTGTCCCCCTTACAAAACCCCAAACTACAGCACCACCTAGATGCAGCCTGACTTTTCAGGGAGAGGTCCAACTAGGGCAGCAAGTGGCAACCCATTCCAAACATATAAACGACCTCCAGAAGTAGGAGACAGAGTGGCTCCCAATACTCTTGCCTAATCATTTTAAGGTGTGTGTGTGGGGGGGAGCTGCCTCTCCAGTTCCAAACTACCTGCCTAGACTTACCCAAGTAGGAATAAATGGGAAGCGGGCAGAGTACAGAAGCACGGTTAGGTCTCGCCACACCCCAAGCCCTGACCGCTCTCACCAAGTCTACCGGCCTGCGTCCTGCTCCCACTCCTTGTGCACAGCGTGCAGGTATTTATTCCTCTCCTCAGCTTTCAGCACAGCCACAACCACTTGAGGTTTCTTCCTGACTCGAGCATCTTCCTGCCATCTCCCTCCGCAGCCCCTCTACACTCCACCACTGTACGCCTTTCCTACATCGGGTCACTGCTGTTTGATTTTTTGTTCTGTTCCTTTCCTCTTCAACCTTTCAGCATCTAGAGCCCCTAGTTTCCTTTCCTGGTCCTGGGAACAGAGCTGGCAGGGCCTGCTGCAGACCTGTGATAAATGTTTAGTGACCAAACAAACTAGGGGGACCACTGCTCCTCACAGCCACTGTATAGCTGCTCACTGTCTGTCTAAACAACGGTCTGGCCAAACTGGCAGGACGGAAATGTCAGCAGAATGAGGAGCCCTGCACTTCGGGGCATCTGCTGCGTTGGCAAGGCAGGAATCATAAGAGAATGGCTTCTGAGAGTTCTGCTTCCAGCCCTAAAATTTAAACTTGAACCATTTTCCAAAGAAACAATAACCAGTAGTGCCACTTATGACCAGGGCTTGAATTTAATCCTTGGGCCTTCTTACTTCATTAATATCCAAGTTTCTGAATAGCTTTTGAGGTTTAGTGAAAGGCTGCTTACAATGTTTTAAGCAGAATTTCGGTCCTAAGAATTACTCCTCCTCTTTAGGGCAAATCCCATTTGGTTTTCCTTTATCTTTCTAATAAATGCTATTTAAAAGGTTGGAGGCATGGAAGGTGAAGAGAGAAAGATACATCTAGAAGCTGTTCATCAACATGGAATTTCTTTGGGCGTCTGTGTAACCTCAGCGTTTTTCACATTTCCACAGGTCTCCTTGGAGATGGTTGCTATGATCACTCAGTGTCCCCAGCTAAAAATCTTCAAAATGTAGATCACTGCTTTTCTTCCCACCTCCTCTTCATTAGCTGTTTGTGCCTCACACAGTTTATTTCTGTCTGAATGCATAATTTTTATCACACTATACTGCATACAAACAGAACACTCCATTCTTCTGGTCCCTCTGGAAAGGCTTTCATTTGGATGGTAGCGTCGGACAGTCCAGTGCATTAGGAATACCGCTTACACTTTTTACATCTCCTGGTTCCCTGAAAGTAAATTATTCATATGGCGGTCAGCCCTTCCTACCTCTTTTTTCAAAAACACTCATCTACCCCGCAAGAAACTGAACACTGACCATGAAAACGCCCCCTCTGGTTGGCTCTTCCCATTGCCTATTTAACAAGATTTCCCCTCCAAGTATCTTAAGATTAATTTTAAATACACATAACTTTTACTTTCTTTACTAGAATCAATGCAAATATACTTTTTTGTTCCATCTGTAGTCATTATTTGCATTTTAAAATGTCTGAATTATTTTATGAACATAAAATGCTGAGTAGACTACAACAAAATTTAAATACTGACTGTGCAAAAAAACCCCCCAAAAAACAGTAAAAGCTAAAAAGCAACATCCTAAAATGAACACCCTCCAAGCAAGGTCAAATTCTTTGTTGAGGTACAGAATTCAACGGTAAGTTACAAAAGAGATCTCTTTTGAGAGTTTTCAAAGTCCTAACTATGTAGATCTGATGTAAAAGAAAAAACAAAGTAAACGAATCATTCATAGGGAAAGGGTCTCGGAAACTTGTCATTTTCCTTTAGCTACTGTATCTTTGGAAAAGAGAATTTTCAAAACTCACACCTGTGAAGAAGGGCACGGCTGCGCACCAAGTTTACAGTGGCAGTGGGGTTCAAGGGTCTGGTGGTAGTCCGGCAATAACCCAAATTCCACCTGTTCACGTAAGGGAGAAAGTGCTACCTAAATTCATGCTCGTAATTCTTTTGGCAGTATTAAATTTGGATTTTGTAGTTAAACATCAGAAATTAATCCTTCTGTACCTGTTTTAGCCACTTCCTTAAACTGTGAGTTAATGAATTAAGCAAAGTCACTAAAAAGAAAAAAGCAGCTAAAACTCAAGTATCTGTTCATTCATTAAACACTTATTGGACATTCACTTTAGATGAGACACTATGGCATTTGGAATTGAGAAGTGACAAAGAGTTGACTCCAAGCTGGGCATGGTGGCACATGCCTGTAATCCCAGCACTTGGGAGGCTGAGGCAGGAAGATCATTATGAGTTCAAGGCCAGCCTGACCTGCATAGTGAGACCCTGCCTCAAAAAGACCAAAAAGAAAAAAAAGTGATCCCACCCACCTTTAAGGATTTAGTGGGAAAGACAGAACCATAAACATGATTACAGTATGACATGATAAGCACAAAACTTGAGACATAAAACAGTGTAATTCAGTCTTTACAAAGGAGCAAGCGACGTGTGTAGCAACAGCTTCACTGAGTGATCATTAGTCCAGGGGCCAAATTCCTTGCTATGATATAAAACTACCAATTAAACAAAGACCTTTGCCTTCACTGTTGCCCACAAGACGTACAGACATAGATGACAGGGATAAAGGCAGATACAGATATACATAGCACTTCTCAAAATATTTTCTAAAAATGTGAACCATTCTCAGGCTGATGCTTTTGTAAGATTTTTCAAAACCTAGAGTAACAGCTGGGCATGGTGGTGCATGCCTGTAATTCCAGCACTCAGGTGGCTGAGACAAAAGGGTTGCCGCCAAGTTTTAGGCCAGTTTGGTCTACAGAGTGAGTTCAAGGCCAGCCTGGACTACATAGAGACTCTGTCTCAAAAAAAAAAAAAAAGTAGGCTATGAAAACAGAAAGATCATATAAATGAAATTTTCATGAAATGACTATGAAATTGCTGTAAAATTTCTAAATGCTTAACTTCAATTTCAATACTCATCTCACAGAAGACCAGTAAGATACAACGCAGTCAGTGGACAAGTACTGCAATAAAATACTGTAAGTACTAAAATAATAAAACTACATATTCTATTGTCACACAGGAGGAAATGATCAGTTTATGGGGAAAAAAGGTTCATCTAAGAAAAAGCTTTACAGAGGACGTGACCCTTAAACAGGGCCTTAAAAAGAACATGAAACAGTATGTGCCAGAGAAACACAAGGGCAGAAGGAACAGCATTCCAGGCAGGAGGAGGCAAGGCAGGAATCTGCACAATGACGGAAGACCAGAGGCAGAGGCAGGAGGAGCTCAACAAGCTGAGGACCAGCCCCCCTCGGTTACATTCCACAGAGAGGATGGAGGAAAGAATGCAGCTGGTTTTCCTGGTGGGTATTTAGGATGCTGTTGCAACAACTCCCGTGACACTCACAAGCGAACGTAATCCTCTGGGTCCGTGCCGATGTTCAAGTGCTGTAATTCTTACTTCACTTAATAATGGTCCCGAGGTGCAAGCGCAGTATTGCTGGCAACTTGAAAATTCCAGGAAGATGCTGAAGGGGGCGGGGGGCACCAACACCCACACAGCTTTTATTACAGTGCAATAACCACTCTACTTTTACTGCTAGTTGCTGTGGCTCCTCTTACCGTGCCTAGTTTACCCATTTAACTTTACCACAGGTTGGTGTGTACAGGGTAAACACAGTGCTGTGTATATATACTGGCCCGGTGCTCTCTGGGGCTGGGGCACCGCTGGGCCCTGGAAGGTTTCCTATAGGCCAAGAGTCTGCTGTGCCTCCCTCTCTGCTCAGGTCCACTCACATAAGCAGCCGAAAGTAGGGCCAAACAGACGCCCCAATTTCTAACCCTGTACACCCTCTACTATTTCTCCAGCTTCACTTTCAACCTAAACATGCATTACAAGTGGAGAAAATAGAGCTAATTACAGGCCCCCGGAGTAAAATGACTAAGGAAAATCAATACAGAGGAGCTTATTTTCTGTCTTGATCCTACCTTAGTGATCCCTAAAATTAGAAGCCAGTAGTTTGGGGTTATTGAAAGATGCTTCCTCTGCAGAGGAAACCGGAACGAGACAAGACTGTTTAGACAGGCTTTATTTAAAACACTCAGCACCTCTTAGAAATGGAAAGTAATCGGGGAGCCGCTTAAGTATTTGAAAGTCTGAGATGGCTGTGGAGAGTTCACCAGGAGTTTGACAACAACTGGGGACTGTGGACTAAGCAATGTGGTGCCACTGCACACAGAGGGCTGGGCCGGGAGATGGTAATTCTGAGCCAGGAATGTAAGAGTTTATCTTAATTTAGCAGCTGAAGAGTGGGCAGTAACCAAATCTAGCCAAGTGTTTTTCAGGGAGATGAGCTCAGGGCACAGCCGTCTAGACAAAAGGACATCACCACCACACAGGAGGCATATGGGCTGCTCAATACCTCAAGGCACCCACCGAGGCAGCTGATACTGCCAGCAGGTCAACAGGAACCGGAAATCCAGAGCCTGAGTTTTCACGCCCTTTAGGGGGGTAAGCACTTTAAAGTTATTAAGATGTTGGGTGTTTTGTTTTTTCCTCACACTGTGAATGTTTTGTCAACTGTATCATTTCTGAGACCTATTCCCCAACTCTTCCACACTGTCAGGACAAAATGAAGGAGCGCTTTGACCCTGGAGCTGGAATTCTTTTGTTTCGGTGGCACCCAGGGCCTTCGTCCTGACCTACATCTCCAGCATCCGCTCCCCTTTTTGTGACAAGATCTCACCAAGTTGCTAAATGCCCAGGCAGGACTTGAACTTCGGAATCTCCTGCCTCAGCCTCCCAGAATGCTGGGATTACAGGTGTGCACCACCATGCCCAGCTTGAAGGTGGCTCTTATAAAGACCAGGTTGCGAGGCCCTCTTCACAGCTTCTGCCTCCCTAAAGGCATTTAGCATTAAACACAAAAAGTTATACTGGTTTTGCTGTCACCTGCAGAAAATATAGAAGCACATGAGGAAGTATTATGGTACTTATGCTCATAACCAACAAACCTGTCCACCCATATTTCTTGTTGTTAACCCTTCTGTGGGCAGTTCAAACAGGGTCCCACTATGCAATGCAAGCCATCCTTGAACTCACTATGTATCCCAAGATGACCCTGAACTCATGATCCTTCTGCATCCGCCTCCTGAGAACTGAGGTTATAGGTATGTGCACCATGCCTGGCTGGTTTTTAGCCTCTTAATTTTGCTTTGCTACCATGTCTTAAATATTTTACTAAAATATTACTGCAAGGTTCCAGGAACTTCCCCCCTTAACAAAGTACTATATGAGCATGTTTCAAAATACCCAGTGTTACCACCCCTGAAAAGAGCGTCCCAGTGCTTGCAAGCTCGGAGTGGGGCAGAGAGGGCAGGACACACAGTGTGACTCCTGAACACTTCACCGCCTGAGTAACAAGTGGAGGTGGAAGGATAGTCAGCTAAAGAAAAACAAAACAGTAGTCTATATACCAGTGACACGAGGTAGGAATAAACCCAGAACAGAAGGCATGGCATATTTAGTTAAAATAATTGGACTGCCATTGGGCTAAGGGAAAACAATTTCCTGCTAATAATATCTAACAATAAAAAACACCTGCTAAGGAGAAACAATCTTGCCAAAATTATTGCTCTCAAATTGTCAAGTGTGATGTTGGACTTAACCTGGTTCGAGTCATTCAATCGTTCAGTCACACATTTATAGGACACCTGTTGATTATGCAGCATCACGCTTGACTCCCTGGTGTAAAGAGAGGAGAAACAGAAGACACAGACTCTTACAGACATTTACCTTCTAATGGTTAGTTTGATGTGTCATCTGGGCTAGACTACAGTATCTAGAAACTGAATCAAACTCTAACGTAGGTGCTGCGATGAAGAAATTCTGTACATGTGATTAACATCTAAAATCAGTTGACTTTAAAAAAGATTACCCTCCATAACAAAGGCAGGCCTCCTTCACTCAGCTGGAAGGTCTTAGCAGCAGAAACAAACATTTTCTGATCAAGACTGCAACAGCATCAGCTCCTGCCCTACAAATTTTGGACCAGCCAAAATATATTCTCTTGATGCTGTTTCCATGCTGAACAAGCAACACACACTTTTATAAGGACAAGCAAATAGAAGAAAGAGAAACTCACTCCAAGATGCCTTTCAAGTCACGCTGGAGTACTGATGAGACACACAGACCAGTCTAGCGCACAATGACTACAGTGAAGGCAAGTTCAAAAGACTGCAGGGACACAGGAGTGGTATATTTGCTTCGAGCAATCACAGGCAGGGAGAGCCAGGATTTGAAGATGCATGAGGAATTTGTGACATGGTACGGGAAAGGCACACATAACTGAAAAGTGACGCTAGATGCAAAGTCTACCCACAGAGCATGAAGTGCAAAGACAGGCTGAAGTCGGGGGCGTGAAGTGGTGGAAGACACCACAGCCGTGCAGGACAGAAGCGCCCTCGCCCCACCCGGGCAGATGGTAAGGTCTTGGAGGGCAGGGCCAAAACTGTTGGGTCTCTTCGTGCATTTCAGATTCAAACTGATTTCACGAATGCATGCATACTATTATGTTATATTAAGTGGAACAAGTCTGGCAATGTAGTAGGCTAAAAAAGTCACACACAGAGTAAGTTTTATTTCTATGTGCTAATAATGGTAATTCTGAAAACAGAACTAAGGAAAGAATCCCAATCATAACACTATAAAGCAAAAAGAATAAAATACTTAGGAGAAATCTTTCTAAAAGGAGAACACATCTTATACAATAAAGGCTAAAAAACCTTGTTGAAAAATACTAAAGATCTAAATAAATGGAAACACATCCAACGGTCATAGGTTGGATAACTTAACATTATCCAATGGCCTCCAAGTTGAAGCACAGTATCAGTGTTACTGCCCCCTAAATCTCGAGTTTTTGGTTTTTTCCTGCCAAAATTGACAAGTTGATCCTAAAGTCCATACGGAAGCACAGGCTATCCAGGATGAAGAAAAAGCATCTTAAAGTTGAAGCACTCACACTTCAAAATTTACTACAAAGACAAAATAACCAGGAGAGTCTGATAATGACAGAAAGATAGATGTAGCATCAGTATATGTCAATACAACAGACCGGGACTCCAATGCTTACATTTGGAGCCTACGGACTTTTTTTTAAGACAGGGTTTCACTACGCAGTTCGGGCCGGCCTTGAGCTCACTTTGTAACAGCCCAGGCTGGCCTCAAACTCACAACCATCCTCCTGCCTCAGCCTCCCGTGTGCTGGTATTACAGGCTATGGGCCAGGACTCTGGCTTTTTGACTTTCAACAGGAGTCTCCACACAATTCCACAGGGGGAAAGAATATTTTTTCAACAAATGATGCTAGATAACGCAATATCCATATGAAAGAGAAAAGTTTGGGTATTTACATCAAATTTACATGAAAATTAACACTAAATGAATGAGGTCTAAATTTCAAAGCTAAGGAAGGGCTGGGGATATAGCTCAGTGGCGCAAGCACAAGGTCCTGAGTTCAATTCCCAGCAACAAGAAAACCAAAAAAACAAAAATAAATTTCAAAGCTAAAACCACAAAACTTCTAGAAGAAAACATACAAGTAAATGTTTATAATCTTGGGTTAGGCAATGGTTTTTTAGACATGACATAAGCAAAAAAGAAAAAAACAGGTGAAGTTAAACTTCATCAAAATTAAAAAGACACTACGAATAAAGGGAAAAGACAATTCACAGAACAAAAGGAAGTATCTGCAAATCATATATCTAACAAAGGATTTATATCCAGAATATATAAAGAACTGATAACTCAACAATAAACACAAGTAGTTTAAAAACGGGCAAAGAATTTGAATAGAGATTTCTCCAAGAAGGTATACAAATAGCCATTAAACATATGAAAAAGTGCCCATATCATTAACTAACAGGGACATGCAAACCAAACCTACGATGAAGTATCTCTTCACACCCACTAGAATTGCTAAAATTAAGAAATCATATAATAATATGTTGATGAGTGTGGAAAAATCAGCAATGTCACATATTATTGGTAAAGGCGTACGTAAAATCTGATGGAAAACAGTTTGGCAACTCTTCAAAATGCTAAAATGTTAGCCGGGCATGGTGGCTCATGCCTGTAATCCCAGCACCCGGGAGGCTGAGGCAGGATTGTTGTGAGTTTGAGGCCAAACTGAGCTATAAAGTGAGTTCGAGGCCAGTCTGTGCTACAAAGTGAGCTCAAGACCAGCCTGAACTGCATAGCAAGACCATGTCTCAAAAAAAAAAAAAAAAAAACAAACTCACAACCTAAAATGTGTTACTTGGCAATTTTACTCATAGATATATGCTAAAGAGAAATAAAAACACAATTTCATAAAAAACCTCGTATACAAATTTCCACAGCCTCACCATTCACAGTAGTGGAGACAGAGAAAAGATGAGACAGGGAGGAAGAGGCGGGGTGGGGGGAGAAGAGAGAACTGCACTGCCCATTAACTGATACGTGGATTTTTTCTTTTTGGTCTTTTGAGACAGGGTCTCATTATGCAAGTGCAGGCTGGCCTTGAGCTCACTTTGTAGCCCAGGCTGGTCTCCAATGCTCAACAATCCTCCTACCTCAGCCTCCCACATGCTGGGATTACAGGCGTGTGCCACCATGCCTGACTGATAAGTGGATTTTTAAAACGTGGTATATCTGTACAGTGGAGTACCATTCAGGGCAGACACTGAATGGTATGAAGAACGAGGCGCTGGTCCATTCTGTAACGTGGACGGGCCAGGAAACGCACACTTAAGAGAAGCTGGTTACAAGAGACCTAATATTTGCACAATTCTGTATGTGGAACATCTAAGATGGACTAACCCACAGATATAAATAATAGATCAGTGACTGCTGAAGGCCAGGGTGGTGGTAGGGAGGATAAAGAGCAAGCTTTAGGACAACTGTTAATGTGTGAGTTTCCTTTAAGGTGACGGAAAAGGACACAAACTTACTCTAGAGGGAGGGGAGGGGGAGGTGAGAGACAAGGCAGACCAGACGTGGTCACCATAGGCTACCTGTTTGTACCAACTTCTCAGGACAAAGTAGTACGAGGAACACATATCACTAAAAAAGAAAGGAGAGAGAATACAAGATTAGGTTGCGGTGACTGCTGCCCAACTCTGAATATGCTAAAACTCACTGAACCGCTCTGCGCGAGGGAATGTTCTGGTATATGAAAAATATCTTAATAAAGTTATGAAAAAGTGGGGGAAACAGCTGAGCGATCAATCTGTATTAAGCGGAAAACCTTCTGCAAACAGCGCTGGGAAAGGAGGGGTACAGTGAGGGACCTGGTGCTCCCTCAGGGGGCTTCCCACAGTCGCCGCACTCAGCCCTTCGGTAACAACACGTAACCCAGCCTTCCAGGGGTTTAATTTTGAGCAGAATCACACAGGGACAGAAGGCATCTGGCGCTGGGTTACTTCAATGCCAGGGATGGAGAGACAATGTCATTGAATCCTCAGCACGGCACCCCCAGAGCTACCCTAGATCCTGCTCAGTTAACTCCCCTTGGAGTCTGTCTTCAACTACAGAATCCTCTTATTCTAATAGTTTCTCCTCCTCTTGCTTCAGTGAGCTAAGTCAGTTCCGTTGGTAAAAGATTCTTTTGGATATCCACAGGTCGGAGAGTAAGTACTTGTACCACGAGATTTACTAAGGTCAAGTACAGGATATGAACTAATTGCCCTCAAACAATTCCTGGTATAGAATAAATTTTTCTTTATTTACAGATCACATAATGATAATGGATAGATTATTGTAACAAATTGCTCTAATTTACTAAGCAAACATCAGTGTTTTTTTTTTTCAGTTACACGTGGGTCATTGTGCACTGAAACAAACCACATACAATTAGCGATAGAAATATTGTATAGTTATTATTTTTATTTATTTAGTTAATTGTTTAGTGAGTATTGGGGATGAAAGCCAGGGCCCCTGCACATGCCAAGCAAATGCTCTACCTCCGAGCTACACCAGTGGCCCTGCATGTACCACTTTAGATGGTGTGTCACCACAATACAGTACTACTGATACATTTTACATACTTAAACAGTGTCTCTTCAATTTGAATACTGGAAGGATGCTTTCAATACTGAAGGTCCCTGAGAAATAGTTCTGAAAACCTCAAATCTGAGAAGTCTTATAACTTTAAAACAATTACTTTGCTTGGTGAGAAGTCTTATAACTTTAAAACAATTATTTTACTTGCTATCAATTTAACTGTAAACATAGTCAAGGTGATGGAAAACAACCTAATGCCCACCAGTCTGCGAAGGAATAAACAATATGTGAAGTCCATAAAATGGAATACTACGCAGCAGTAAACACATGAACTACTAATTCACACTTAAAACATTTATTCTTAAAAACACTATTCTACATGAAAGACACCAAGCACAAGAAAACACCTATTGTTTGATTCTGTTCACGTGAAATAACTTAAAAGGCAAACTGATAGGAACAGAAAACAGATCTCTGGCTGCCCAAGGTGGGCAAGGAACGATGTGTCTGGATGATGGGCGGGTTTTAAACCTGGATGGCAGCGAGCAGCTGCGCCCCCTACACGGTCCCCAACTTGGAACGGGGGAGCTGCACGGTGTATAAGACAGTGCTCAATGCAAAAGCAAACTATCACTCTCTCAGGTCATCGGATCATCTAAACGTGGCTCTGAGAGTCATTGAGAAAACCTTTGAAGTATATAAATTAAAAGTTCTATAAAATTGAGAGATCACGCAGAACCCTGCATGGTTACTGAAGAAAAATTTGACCAAGGGTAGAAGGCAGTTTTGACAACATTCCCTGGGGCGCGTTTGCGTGCACACAAAGAGACAAAACAAATCAGAAGTTTCTCGTACTTGTTTTGAAGATGAGCTTTCTACAATGCCTCACACAGACTCACCTGCCTTCGCTGCTATATTTTCCTTTAGCCTCACACGCCTTTATTGTGTGAACTGTAAGATTACATATTTTAAAAATAACTACAGCCCCACAGCCTTTGTACGTACAGCCTTTTCCCCAGTTGCATGATTTTTCTGCTCTCTCTTTTTCTAGCGAAAATTCTGGACTGATCTCTAGGTTACAATACCAGCTCTCCGCCTATTATAAATAGTACGACTAGTTTTGCTGACTCCCTTATTTCTTCCTTTTGGTTTCTTTTTTTCTGAGTGCAGCAGTTACTGATTTTGACAAATGCTGAACATGTCAGTCTTCTCGGCTGTTTAATTCTTTCTTTTCAAGGCAGCAAGCTGTCATTCCTCTCTGGGTGTGCTTGATGCTAACCTTTTAAAACATAGTACACCTAGCACACTGTCCTAACAACTCATACACACGCGCTACTGCATTTGCTGTGCTGGAATTCCAGCAGAGCAAAGGGCTTACAGAGGCATGTGAGAGTGACTAGCCCTGCATTAAACGGCCCGGGTTACCTTCGCTGAAGTTTTTTCAGTGCTATCACCCTGGCTACTACGACTCCACACTTCCATGCACGGGCCTGCCTAGAGCATGCTTTGCAATGTACTGACTCTGTTGCTCTGAGAACTCAGACAGTAACTTACTAAACTTGCAGTTTAGAGATGAAAAATAAATCAAGAACAATGAGCTTTTGATAGAGCTTTCGGATTAACTTCCCAGTATGTTAAGCATATAAGCTTTGGTGCGTGCACTTGGCTTTTCCTAAGGGTGCCTGACAGTCCTTTACCGCGCTTCCGATACTTGGACCACCCAACATTACTGCACTGGGACTCTGCTCAGCTCTCAACTACATTTTTAAAGAACTTTAAAAAATGACAGCTTAGCCATTAGATAACCTGGATACAGAGGGCCACTATCAGCTCCTGTGACCAAAGCAGATTCTGACAAATGATCATAATACTTTGTGTGTTTTTTTTTTTAACCAAACACAGCAAGCCTAGGCCTCTAAATTCCTTCTGACAGCTCTTTAGTAAGACATTAACAACATAAGAATTTTCATTCAAGGTGGAACTCAGAACCATGGCCAAAAGCAGGGTGTTCATACATTTCTGCTTAGGAACTACAACTATTTGCTAATTTGTACCACGAATGAACTATAGCTAAAACACCCAATGCCACATACACTTCCCTTGAATGATTTAAAAGGAACTAGTAGAGCTGTTTGCTTTTGGGTGGAAGGTAGCAAGCCCCAGAGCCAGAAGAGAAAACTTTCTAATCTTTACCTTAGTATCTCTTGGGTTTTGAATATGTGACTTTGACATTATAAAAATAAGTATTTTTTTCATTTGCATACGTTTATTGTAAGTGAAAATTACCAAGGCATATTAGAAGCCAAGTGACCATGGGAACACCACGTGTAGTCTGCCCTTCTGGGATGGGGAGAACAAAACCCACCTGGCTTCTAGCTCACTGTCTGTAAGATAGTGATTCCACTCCTGCCCTGATGCCTACATTTCAGTCAGTAGGAGGGAAGGGGAGTGGCGGGGAGGACAATCCTTCTAAGGGCACAAAAGTTGGGCGTATCATTTCTATTCACATGAGAATGATCAGAAAAGTTCATTACATGAGCACAGATAAAGTCAAGGGAACCTGAGAAGAATCGTTTTTAGACGGCATCTGTCCAGCTAAAATCTGGGGGATTGTATTACTAAAGGGGAGAGGTTTGGTGCACAAACAAATGTATGTGTGTCAGCCAGAAATGATTAACATAAAACTCAGGAGTAATCTCTGATGGGAGGGAAGGGAAAACATTCCAGGGGCTTTAGTAGCATTAATAGTATTTTATTGTAAGCCAGGTGATTACAATATGGGGTTTAGTTTTTCACTGTTTTTCCTTTAAATATATACACAATATATACATATATATTATCTGTACGTATTTCACAATTTTTTAAACAGTTATTGAAGCCTAGTATGGGTATTTGGGGATTCATAACTATCCTCTATACTTTTGAGTATGCTCAAAATTTTCCAGAATAAAAAAGCTTACACACACACAGACACACACACACACACATTTCATATACATATATGCAGTTTAATTTTTATACCCTTTCAGACACACAGTACTTGTTAAAATCATTATCCTAAATGCAGTGCAACATAACACATACATGAGAAATAAAGACTTGCGCTAGCCTTACAATGTTTAAAACCTGGCTGGGAGGAGGAGGTGAAAACCATACAGATACGATGGCGTGGCCCAGGTGGAGGACAGACAGAACCTGGACACAGGAGAAATCAGTTTGCCCAGGGAAGAATGAGCTTGCCAGGCCCCAGGGACATGAACAAACGTGACACAAACAGTAGGAAGGGACTGTCAATCAAAACAATATTACCTTTGTGCAGCCTTCTGCCTGGAGCTGTGTGTTCGTTTCAAAGTTTAGAACCAAGTTAAATGCAAACTGAGGAAACAGAAGTTGCTGTTCCATGTCCACAGATTTAAATGGATTTAGTTACTTCATAGCCAAACCTAGCATTTTTTTTTTTGGAGGGGTGTACTGGGAATCGGACTCAAGACCTTGTGCTTGCTTGCCAGGCAGATGCCTGTGCCACTGAGCTATACACCCAGGGTTGTCTTTTTTTTTTTTTTTTTTGGAGGCAGGGTGTCCCTTCATAGTTCAGGCTGGCCTTGAACTCGCTATGTAGCCCCTGCTTGCCTTGAACTCACGGCAATCCTCCTGCCTCAACCTTGTGAGTGCTGGGATTACAGGCACGCACCACCACACCTGGCCTCCTAGTTCATCATTTTAAGAAAGACCTTTGCGCAAGTGCTTTCAAGGCCTCTGAAGAGAGAGTAAAGCTCAATGACTGGACACCTATAGACGCCTGCTTAGGTGTGGCTCCCCACCCCACTACTTGCAAACTGTGCAGCTCTATGGCAAGCTGCTTACTAATCCCCTCCTCCTGCCACCTCCTCCTCGGCAACACAGGGTAACAACAGTCCTACCTACCACAGGTGCTGGGCGGGTTAACACTGCTCTTGGGACAGTGCCCGGAACGCAGTAAACACACAACACTTGGTTATCTGGCCCTTCCATGGCCTTCTGAAAATGAGCTCATCTATTTACTTTTCCCAGAGTTCACTGCAGTCGGAAGGGTCAATTCAGACAAACTAGAGATCTGAATTTTTGTGAAATTTCTCTTTCAAATACCATAAAAGGCAAAAGAAAAGGCAGCTTTGTAAGCGAACTCCAGGTGACCATCAAGCCATGATTTAAATTTCAAATTCTAAGTTGGACTCCAAGCATGGTTCTTCCTCACTGGGTTCTATGCCTTGACGTCCATGTAGTTAGCTTTTCAAGTCTTGGGTGCCGTCTTGTCACCCCTTAAAGGCTGCAGTCCAGCCTTCTTCCTCAAGCAGCTGGGCATCCACGCCCCTCAGCTCCCAGCAACACTCTGACAATCAAGTTGGGGGCGCCACTAAAACCCACTGTGCAGAACATTGTGTCATCATGTGCTACACTGGGTGGTGCCAACCCTGCGAGGTCAGGGCTGTGGAGAGCGCTGCGTGAGTGGGAACAACCAGAAAGAAACGGGGCTGTGCACCACGTGAGGTCTTGCTCAGCCTTCAAGCACAAGTCCAAGCCAGGCAGAAAAGAGGAATGAGCTGCAGAAAAGGCAAAAAAGACAGGGGTGAGGTCCGAACACAGCACAAAGAGACCAGGCAGCACACTGGAACTCAACAAGAAGAGTTTACAATCTGGAGAACTGGAGAAAATCATTGACTGTGAGTGGCTGCTTTTTTATTTAAGGATTTTCCCATTATTGGAGTTATTTGCCCTGCGGTTCCTTACCTAGTATGGTGAAGTACGAACAAACCATATAAGGATCAGTGCTTTTCAAGAGCAACAATGAAGTTTTCTCAGGGCAAGGACCTTAATTATATACATCTTTGAATTCTGAGCACCTAGGATTTGAATTCTGAGCACCTAGGACAGTAACTAGCAAAGACTATTTTCAAAATGCCTCACATGTGGGGTGTGGTGGCACATACCTATAACCCCAGCACTTGGGAGGCTGAGGCAGAAGGATTGCTGTGAGTTTGACATCAGCCTGGGCTACATAGTGAGTATAAGATCAGCCTGGACTATACAGCAAGACCTTGCTTCAAAAAAAAAAAAAAAAAATCCACAAATACATTACTGAACAGCTACACAGCAACAGCCCAAACGAGCAGACCATGACTGTCTCTAATTTTAAAAAACACTGCATAAGTGTGACTGAGGTTCACAAGCCATTAACATCCACAGAGGAGGTGTCGCATGACCTCCACCACCTGGTCCTGTTATATTTAAGCCTCTTTAGCACGCGTGATTTCTTTAGGTTTGCTAGTCAAAATTCTAAATAACATCTTTATAATTTAGTTATTTTTAACCAGGGAAAAGAGTAAATTGAGTTATGAGGCACGGCTCAGTGAGAGCTAGAGCATTCCACATCATTTATTTATCAATAACAGGGAAAATGATCCATCTGAGACACGGGGCTCCTTTGGTAGACCATTTTAGGCCATCGTTTATTATATGTCCCCCTCCGCATGCCTCCCAAACTGCAAAGTAAAATAAACAAGTACTAGATAACCCTGTGAAGGACTCCACAGAGCTTTTAGAGTCCTCTGACATTGCTGTTTCTTCTGCAATGAGTTTAGTGACTCACCTCTACTAAAGAGTTTTTCTAAACTCTGACGTACTGGAACAAAGATATTCTAAATTTATTATACAAGAAGTCACTTCATGACTCTACATGTAGACTCTGAGGTACACAGAGAATACAGATACTAATAAAAAAAATCACATGCAACACCAGTGAAACGCAATTTGTATTATTATACAGCAAATCTTCTGTTTTTGAGAAATACCTAATTCTTCAGAAAGTTTTCAGGTACAGTATATCATACATTACTAATTTTTAATGTAACCATAATAAGTTGGAAAGTTCCAAATCAGGGGATTAAAAACTTGAAACTTGACCAAAACATGTGGTCAGTTTGGAAGTAAATGAAATGAAACATATATTGAATATCTTCCAATAACCACCAAACTGATACAATTTAGAGAGAAGAGGTAGGTAAGGATTCCTTAGCATTTTTTTGCCAAAAAGTATATCTGGATTCAAATGTACATTTATACTATTTTGGCATATTTATGCAATATAAATTTCCCAGAAGTCTCAGCAATACATCTAGTCCAAAATGCAGCATGATTTAAGTTTTATTTTGAAGAATTTTCCTATATCGGAAGAGAGACTAAAGTGCCAAGTGAAGTGTCCACTGTATCTGGCAGAATTACATTTTGAAATTATCAGAAGGGAAGACAGCACATGCTCATTCCACATAGCGACGTGACCATTTAGAGCCAGCGCCAAATGCGTAATTTTCTTAGAAATGGGGATGTCTTGAGCTGACTGTGCTATATTATGTTAGACCCTGTACCTGTGAAACCAAGCTCTTAGCCATATTGATTTGCACATTTCTGAATGAATTAAAAGGCTTCCAACGAGCTTCCTTTCCGGCACAGGAAATCCTGTTGGCGTCCCCTTGCAAGTATGCATTATGCCCCTGACTTTCCATTTTGAGCCCTTTGAAAGGCTAATATTAGCTATATTTCAGTTCTTCCTCCTCCCACCCCACTAGTCTGTAAGGTAAACTCTGCTTAGACTCAGGGCCGGCGTAAACTGAGCTCTGCTTTCTTATCGCACAGAAGCAGCTGTGCTAAGGGCAGGAGACACTGCCACTTGACCAACTCACCCCTCTCTTTTCCTGAGTACTTGGAATGTGTTCAGTTTCAGATGAGTGAGTCTTTTGTGCTTCTTGTTCTCTGACTTCATATCAATATCTTGAAATGCCTTTGAAAAATAGCAGGGAAAAAAAATATATTTCTCTCCCCTAAATCCAAATGCTAACCAAAATGGAATCTGCAGAAAGGTTAGTATTAGTTAACTGTGTTTCCAAATTGAATTTAAGCCTTGGAATAAAGACATGTGAAAATGCAATTAAATGAAATCTAATGCAGAAATGTTTTAGTAAGTGTAAAGCACCACAATTTCAATAGGGCTGGGAAATCATGCTATTTTAAGATATATCTGAAATAGCAGGCAAGGTAAATTGAGGTTGTTACTGAAGAAATTCTTGAGAGCATGTTAAACAGTTGCTGCCTAAATAAAAGGTTCACTGAATCCCTTTTAGAGGAGGTATTTTTCACAGACATAGATTTCATTGAGGAAAACGAAAATATCCCTTTGTCCCAAATAGCCAATCAGTTACAATAAATGCAGACGTAGGAAAGAGTACAGTGGACATGTCCAAACAGCATTCTCATCAGTATCTGTCCTGGTTCTCATTCTGTTTTCTTCCCTAAATTGGGCAGCACAGATTCCTAGGCTAGCATAACAGCCTACTTTCCAAACAGAGGCAAACTTCTCAATATTTAGACCTAAACAAACCACACCAAATAGCACAAGAGGTCCTGTACATACTCTTTCAACATAGCATTCTCTGATCAAGTAAAATCAGGGAATCAAATCCAGTGTGAAATATTTTCTAAATGTACTGGTCACAGAAACAAGGCTCCCCTGCATTTATCTGACTATAGAGACTTCTTTTCAAGGTATCCCAAGTTAATGACAGAGTTGTTAACAAAAATTTTAACCCCGACAATTTAAAGGGGAGAAAACTTATTTGCACTCACAGTTGCAGAAGGTTCAGTCCATGGCCAGCCGGCCCCAAGGCAGAACCATCATGAAAGGAGGGTGTGTTGGGGCAAAGCCAGGACTTCAGGGTGCTCACAAAGCAAAACACAGGGGAAGAGCACCTGAGAGGAAGGGACCAGACCTAGTCCTCAATGTCATGCCCCATGCCCATCCACGGACACACAGAAGTGTGCTTATAGGCTAGGCTGTCTTAATACAGTCAAGCTGATGTGCTGGGACAAATTACTTTCAAAAGATCAAAAAGTGGTGACCCCAGGGTCAATTCCTATCTATGGGCACATTCCGCCCGGTATGCATAGTTTCAAACAAAAATTAAGCCAGTAGTGAACATTTGGAGATTTCACATAAACAGCTAATTGAGTAACAATCCACTGCCACATGGTCCTCCTTGGCTGAGGCTTTAAAGTGGATTTAGACAAGTTAGGGTAGTGGTATGTACCACTTAGGGTCCATACCAGTTGGACAAAGCCCTTCCCACCCTCTACCATCTCTTACCTGTAGTATGCTATCTGCCTACTTCTCCTAGGCATTTGTTTGCCTTTGAGACCCTATGCATAAGGCTGGAGAACACAGAGAATCACAGGTCTATTTCCTTAAGTTGATCAACTATGTATGTAGTGAGAAAATTCATGTCTGGTAAACTTCAAAACTTCTGAAGTCATACATTTCCTTTATTGTTCAAGATTTGCACCTGGGCTTTGTACTCCTACCAGGTAATTCAACTAGCATCTTCTGCAATGTGTTTTCTGTACCATCAATGGGTATTAGGTGTATTATCCATAGGTCATCATCCTATTATTAACAAGAATAATTTACTGCCTGGTAAGTTCTAGGCACTAGCCACTCCTAGTATGTCCCAGCATGTCAACCTGTCTGGATTCAGACAGCCTAACATATTAGTAAAGCACACGTCTGGGTAATCCTAGCCACTTACAGCTGTCAAATTCTAGCTCTAAGACGTGTCATGGGCATTCAGTAAACCTTTTCCACTTGATGACTTTAAAAATATAAAATTAAGTCCAGAACCTTGTTTTATTCTTTTCATTGACCGTTCCTTGGCCTTTTGGCTAAGATTAAGTGTGTTCTTTTCACTGAAAACCTTCCCACTTGTAGTTATTAATATTAAAACGCACATTTCTGTGCCTTCTTAGGCAGAGATGCCTCCTTGCTCACTATCACATACAGAATGACTACAAAGGCCGGCACTGGAAAGCCTAATTTTCTTAGGATAATGGGCCCAGCTCTGTCCTTCTCAGATTGTCAATTTCCTTATTTGATTCATTTACTTCAGTTTAAATAAAAAGTTCTGCATTTAAGCTGACATATATAACATGAATTTCCCAATAAACGAAATAACCCAGTAAGAGATCAGGGAAAAGAGCATAATCACTGTAAAAAAAATAATGACAGCAGCAAACAATAGGATTCACTTAGCAACAGCAGTTCACAGATCTAACGTTATACGGGGATTTACCATTCTTCAAAATGCCTACTACATAACTGAGCAGCTCAGCTGCATCTCATAGGGTGCACAGTCAAGGAAAATAATGAAACACAGCAAACAACTTCAAAGCCTCAGCACCACTTAGGTTAATAATATATAATTGCTACAATTTCTTTTAGTACAGTACTTTTAATTAAATGTGCTAAAGCCTCTACCTACCAACTTATTTTCTGCCATAGGCAGCCATTTGCATTCTGAACTGAGACATAGGCACTGTGCCTTTTTTTGCTGCTCGGTCTGGTTTCCTGGAACACAGATTTGGGGTACGGACGCCACGGCTTTCTAAGCCCACCTTCAGAGCAAAGATTCAGACCAGTGAGCTCTGGCTTTGCAGAGCTGCACGCACAGCACGGTTATGTAAATCAGGTGCTATAGATGTTCCACACTGTCTTCCACAAGAGGCAAAGAACACGGAGAAAGAAGGTGGGAAAAAAACCCACCACTTTTATTCTATTAAATATACATTTAAAAAATTCCCTTACTAAGCTTAAAAGACAGAGTGAAAGGTGAACACTTTGAGTCAAGAACATCATGACTTAAAGGCACCTCTATAGAATTATTTTTTCAATAATTTTCACAGTAATGACCAAGGTGTGGTGGTGCACCTGTAATCCCAGCGCTCTGGGAGCCTAAGATAGGAGGATCACAAGTTTAAGCCCAGCCTGCACAATTTAGTGACTTAGGGAGACTTTGTCTCAAAACTTTTTTAAAAAAAGGTGTGTGTGTGTGTGTGTGTGTGTGTGTGTGTGTTTTCTAGGAATGTAGCTCATATGAAGGCCCTGTGCTTAATCTCCAGCACTGCAAAAATAAAAATAAATTTAAAACCAAAATAATACTAAAAATAAAAAACAAAAACATAATACTAATTTTCACACTGAAACTGGTAATAATGATTCATTGTCAATGACTCAGTGTTATACATTTTATGACTCTTCCATTGTTTCTTGGGACTGTGTTTTTCACCAGCCCTGTGTGCGATTACACTACAGAATTCAGAGAAATGTCAGTTACAGCCAAAAAATCTAAAGAGACTTAAAACTGGCTGACGGGCTGGGGATGTGGCTCAGTAGCGGAGCTCTTGCCTTGCATGCACAAGGCCCTGGGGTGCATCCCCAGCCCTACAAACATTTAAAAAAATTAATAATAATAACAATAAATTTTTTAAAAACTGGCTGATCCACTAGTTCAAGATGGGGTACAGAGGGGAGGGAGGGGTGCCTTTCATCACAGACTTGTTTGTTTCATTATTACTTTGCTAATAGTTTTTAATCTAATTTACAAGGTGGGAAAGAGTCTACACAGCAGAGTTCCTGGGATGAATTTTTTCCCCTACAGCTTTCATAGCAGTAGCATACTTTTTTCCAGGGAGTGGGGGCACAGGAACTGCCTCCTTTGCCAATATATTTTCCAAAAATACTAATGCATTCCAAATTTTAACTATCCGCTGACAGTTTTAATCAGTTCTCCCACCATGTGAGTTGCATGAGAGTGACGAGGCACTAGGAACCCAAGAGAAATTGGAACAAGTAACCCCCAAACACCTGCTAACCAACAGTCACTAAGAGTAATATGGGCCAAAGAAGGGGATCAGCTTTTTTTTTGCAGCACTGGGGATCAAAGCCAGAGCTTCCACACTGAGCTGCATCCTCAACGCTTGGTCTTTTTTTTTGAGACAGGGTCTCGCTAAGTTGCTAAATTGCCCAGGATGGGCTCAAACTTGTGATCCTCTTGCCTTCGCCTCCCATGCCGCTAGGATTGCAGGCATGTGACACCGTGCCCCAGGAGGGTGGGTGGGCTTTGATGAGGATTAAAAATAACATCAGAAGGTAGGACTGCACTAATGACCATGCAGCGTGGAGATGGAGGAAGGAAGAGAGTGCGTTCAAGAAAGGCGGGGGAAGGGGCTGCAGCACGGCTAGGCTGGAGGCACACAGGAAACCTGGAAGGACCGGCGGTCACTGGACTACAGCCTTGCTCTGTGTAAGCAGGGGCGGGCAGGTATGGAGGTGAAGGGCCCTAGCTTTGGCTGTGGGGAGGTCTGCAGGAGCGCCTCCAAGGCCTCCGTGAGTGCGGGGTGAACCAGAACCGCCTACATGAGGGTCCGTAAGGACCACAGAGGGAGGGGCCTGGGCGGGCGGCATCAGGTCTGAAGCGGATGGATTCTGCACAAGGAACGTGAAAAGAAGTATGTGCAACCAGAGACGTGCAGCCGGCAGGCCTTTTACCCTGTGCAGCGGAGAGAGCCAGAGGCTCTGCTAGAAAAGACTGCAGGAGCTGTGGTCCTCAGGGGACTGCGGGTTAGTGGACCAGGAAGTGAGACAAAGTTAGAAGAAGCAGTGCGCAAAGGTTGGGAAGGCTGGGGCATTTAAGTCATAAGGCAACCACCAGCTCTCCCCAAGGCAAGGAGACAGACAGGAAGTCACTCAGCAGAGAGCGTGTGGAGAGACGGGTCAGAGGTGCCTCCGGGGACCTGCTATAACCAGGTGGGTAGCTCACTGTGCAGGGACGGTGCTCACACAGGCTGCAGGGTAGGAACTCAGGCTCTGCCACTCACATCTGGATGGCTCGCCTTCTCGCCTGAGACGCACCCGGCCGCGCTCACCCACCCGCTCACACCACCTCTGCCTCTTAACAGCGTCAGGCACGATGGCCAGCCACTTCCCTGGATTCCCACAACCAAAAACACCACAACTTGTTCAATGCACTTTGGTATGTTACCTATGGTGGAATGAACACTCAAACCTCTCCTAGTGACATCTGTAGCTTGTGGCTCAATGGAGGGGAAAACACACCTCAAAGAGAAGCATCCACTCAGAAGGCCCGCAGCAAACCCTGCCGCCAGCTCGCCTTCTCCGGCTCTTGGTTTCTCATTTCATCAGCATTCGCTGCTCAAGTACAGCCGCGGCTCCTCATGCGCTTACAGTAACAGCACTGGTGTTTTGGGTGGGAAAAAGAGGATTGGTCCAAGATTACTATTGAGTTAATCTTGTTCTCTTCTGGGCCAACGAGCTGGGCCTGTAGCACACTGGAAATACCTACAAAGTCGAGGTACATAACGAAGGTGTGCCTGCAGCCATTTGAGATGGAAGGAAAAGATGCAAGGAAGAGAAACCCGAGGCCGTCATGTCAGGGAAGAGGAGACAGAACACAGGCACATTCAGTCCGTGGTAAACCCTCACCAACCGTCAGACAGTCTTACACTTCCAATGACCTGTAACCAAGCATTACTATACTTACTGCATTTGCTTACATGACAAATGTCTGTTGCATGCCTACCCTGTCGGCACCAGGCACAACTTATATGCTTCTTGGCCTGGATGCAACTGTTTGGTACGACCCAGATTTGACCCGCTCCGTGTCTTTATGGGGAGAATTCAGGATGGTGTTCTGTGTGCCCCCCACCCCGTCCACTCACCGCCAGCGGCTTCTTGTTTGTTCCCTGAGCCCTTCACGGACACTGATGCTCTCTGTGTGGCATCAGCTCTACTGCGCCGCGTTCCGCCTTTTGTGCGCAGCAAACCTCTCCAAAGCTGTAGGCATTAGCGTTTCTAACAGCAGCAGCTGCTCCTGTGATTTATGACCTAGACCAGGGAATTCGCGTGAGATACATGGCTTACCAATCTCTGGGAGGACAGAGGCGGGGCCAGGGATCAGCGGCCGGGGCCACAACTGCCGCCCCCTCTTCTCAGTCTCCCAGCACAAGCCTGGAGAGTTCAAAGCTCTCCTGCAGAACTGTGATGAGTCAGCAGGGCGGTGTGTGTGAGTCCTCAGGGCCGGCTGATGTGGCTCTGTCCCTCTGTCGCTCTTTCATGGGTTCCTGTGTTCCTTCTGCAGACCTGTGGGTCCCTGGGCATCCATTCTGTGACTGGCCCAGCTCTGAGGCTCCCGGGGGCAAGAAGGCTACAAGATGGAGCACCGTGTGCGGAGCACGGCGTGTGGCTTCAAGGGCCAAGCTTAAGCAAAGGAGGGGCTATGGATGAGGCCGGCATGAGCTCTCCCTGGAGCAGGCCCACCCTGCGATGCTCTCCACAGGGGCTCCGGCCGGCAGTCGGGTGCGAGCACAGTTCAGAGCAGATACCTGCCCGGTGTTCATCATGGCGTGGTGTGACGGCTGGCCAGGAGGGCTGCGGGGGGCTCTGTGGCAGCTTGCAGTATAGTGGGCCCTGAGCTGCACTCTTAGCCAAGCTTCGGGACACTGCATTGCCCTGCAGCATATGGTAACAATTCTCTTATTTTATTATACGTATCTTAGGGGGATTGAACCCAAGGAACACTGAACTACTTCCCTAGTCCTTTTTAGTTTTTATTTTGAGATAGGTTCTCCCTAAACTGTCTGAGCAGGCCTCAAACTTGTGATTCTCCTGCCTCAGCCTCCTAGGATTGCAGGTATGTACTAGCCATGCATGGATAACAATTCCCTGGGCTTTTGGCAGAATTTTTCTGTTGATTAAAAAAAAAAAAGAATATTTACCCAGAAAGACAAGAAACACATCACTAAGAGCTCAACAATTGCCTGGAATCTCAGTACTTGCAAGTCAAGGCAGGAGGATTGTAGGCTGAGTTTTACCTGGGCAATTTAGGGAAACCATCCCAAAAAGAAAAAAAAAAAAGGAAGGAAGGAAGAGAGCGGGGGGGGGAGAGCAAGGGAAGACAGAGGGAAAAATACAAGTTAGCAATTCTTCTTTACTTTCAGTACTGGGGACTGAACCCAGGGAACTAACCTGGTGAACCAGACTGCTCCTCTGTAAACAAGGTAGCATCCCCAAGCAGCTTAGGTACTACAGCGCTTCAAACAGCAAAATGTCATTTTCTGGCAATGGCTCTGTGTAGCACAATAGCCAGAGAAAGCCAGAAGTCCCGTTAAGTCTCCACAAACTCCAGTTGATTTACAAAATCTACTCCCGTAACATGAGACTCAAAACCAACAATGACATTCCACTACGATGTAGAGAAACCTTGGTGAGGAACTCTTTAGACTTCCTACCGCACGGACTGGAAGATGTCACCAGGGAGGTGTGCGCCCGAACATGGGGCAAATCCTGGGGGCCTTTCAGTGTGAAGATGTACTCTGCCACCAGAGGCAGCCTCATGCATGCAAAAGGTCTGTAGGTGCAAAATGTCATCCACTTTTAGTCGAGTATTTATTTTTTACAAAAACAGGTTTTGGTCTTCTTGCTTTCTGGTGAAAAGACTTGCCTTGGTCAATTAAGTCACCTTTGCTGTTGTAAAAATGACGTCAGTTATTCAGTTTCGGGAGAAGCTCTGGAGGTGGCCTGGGACAGGCGAGGTAGGGGTAGATCCATCTGCAACCCCAGAATGGTCCTCCCTTGTGGAAGACAGTCTCCATCGCAAGCAACCCCGGGCTGCGTCTCTCATTCTGCTCTGAAAGCTTCACCAAAATGAAGGCATTTGGGCTCCAACAAGAAAGGCCCGCTGGCCTGACCCTAATTGGGGATAATGGGGCCCCACACGCCCTGCGTGGCAGAGGTCCATGTGGCGGGCTGTCCCCACTGACTGCGATCACACGATGAGCCAGATCTGCGGGCCTGGGCTGTAACTGGGTCTGTCCACACATACTTCAGGAGGCAGTGTGATCCCGGGGGATCTCCTCCACCAAGCACAAAGGAGTTCTGCTGCAGACTTCTCGTTGGCCCTGAAAGTTCTTTCATAACGTAGCTACCAAGGGTCCCACTGAGAGTTTCAAGAGACTTGTTCTTGGTCCTGTGTAGCTAGCAGAGAACCTGCGCAACAATTAACATGTGGGAACCCAGAAGGCTTTGGCCCTGCTGCTTCTTATCCTTCTAGGCGGTGAATTTACAAAGCAGTTATTTGGTTTTAACTAACATCACGTACGCCCCATCAATAAATCTGCTATTTATAATAAAGGATACACTGGACTTAGATTCAATATTATTTTAATGTCTACCAATCTGAGCAACGAGAGTAAAGAGTGTATTTGATATTTTAGATTTTTAATTATATACGTCTCACAGCAACATCCTAGTGGGAAGGGGAGCAGAAAAAGAACTATCTTCATCCATTCATCTTACAATTCATATATTTACTTAATTCTATGCATGCATATATACAACCCTGTGTTCTAATTTTTTTACTTCTTTTCTGTACTGCTAGTTTTCATCCCTTTTCTAATATCGTATTCCACTGAATTCAGACTTGTATGTGGTTCATGATTTTACAGGAAGTTTAGCAATTTATTTTAGTAAAATATAAGTCATCTTTCAATTTGAAGTGTCTCTAAGTTAGGCAGGTGCTTATGCCACTGAGCTACAGCCCCAGCAAAGTGTCTCTAAGTTAAAGCCAATTTTGAAGAAGCTCGTGAAGAAGTGGTCAATGTATATAAAATTGTTAAGGAAGGCAGAAATGTTACAGACTGGGGATATAGCTCAGCTGCAAAAGCACTTGCCTGGCAAGCCTGAGGTCATGAGTTCAATTCTCAGTACCAAAAAAAAAGAAATGTTAAATTAGAACTCTATGTATACAAATGGTTTTCAAATGCAACTGCTCTTGGTACTGTGGAGGGTGTCATTTCTTTTCAGAAGTTTTACTATGCTGCCCAACAATCTAATAATAACAAAGAGTGCTAAAGAATTATCAGCACCACTAAGCGCTCTGTATGAATTATCATATTTAGTCTTTATGATAACCTTTGCCACAATAACCTAAGCCCATCTTACAGATAAGAAAGTGAGGCTTGAAGAGATTAAGCAACTTGGACGCAGTCACAGAGCTGGGATGGAAATCCAGACATCCCGATCCAAAGCCAGGATTCAGTCAATACGCTATTGAGTTTTACTGGTTCCCCAAACAAAACATAACCACAGCCCTAATCCATGACTACGTACTATCAATTTATTTTTGGTAGGATCTGTTTTCTTGGCAAATGATGGATATTCTGCCAATGACATACCGATATGCTTCCCTATGCCCACCCCACTGACAGTATCCTGAGTATGGGTCATAAATATCCATAAATGGTGTACCGTAACACCTCAGCAATCTGTGACACCCAGGCAACAACACTTTGATGCATTCCAGCCCAGGCACACATTCACACACCAGAAAATTGCTATCTGTAATCTCAAGCGCTCAATGCCATTGAATTTCAACCAAGGTACGGTGTGGCCTTGACAGTTTCCAGAAAGTCAACGTGACGGCTTTTGAAGGTGGTGGCACCACCGTCCGCTGCTTCCCACAACACTATTATCACAATCAGCAACAGAGCCCGAGGGATGAGAAAGGCAGTTGGGTTCCCAAAATACACAGCCCTTGTTTGGGTTACAGGCACTGGAAAAACGTGTTGACAGCAATGTGTTCTTCTGGAGCACCTCCCTTCCTCCACCCTCCCCAGGCTCCAATCTGGTTATATTTTTGAGAGGGACCCTCGCCACATGAAGAGCGTCCAGATAAGAGATGGCAGGCTGGTGAGAGGCCTGCAAAGTGTCACCACTCACCACTTACACATCAGGACATTTGCAAGGTGCACCCAGTGGGGTACCAGGAGCCAGGGAGCCAAAAGGGGAATAAAATAGTCCCTGTTCTTAAAAAGCTCTGGTCTGTGGGTAAGTCAGAGGACGTGATGACAATACACAGGTGCTTGATGAGGATGCTCCAACTCGGGCCCTCGTGCTGTGGTGCCAACCACTGAGGCTGATTCCCTGAACAACACTGCTACCCCAACCCAAACAATCCAGAACTGTGGACAACGGGTGAGGGTCCAACGTGGCTTTAGGGAAGCAAATAACTTTCACTTACCATTGGTAACTCTCTCACAGAAGAGAGAGATCCATCGATTTAATAATCCTATCCCAGAGTGACTGATGAGGGTATATTCCACGAGCTTCCATAAACTTACTCCCCACCCCGTGCTCCTAAAGGCGCGGCCTGTGGCCCAGCACCCGTCTTCCAGTTGTTCATGACTAGCAACCCCAAGGGATATGCAGCAATGCTGCCAGTCTCTGGAAACACTGTGGTTTTTGGACCTCACTTTAAAAACTGAGCATTGTGCGTGTGCATCGTACGTCTTTATTTCACTTTTGTAATAATTCATTTTACTGTACTTTCAAATATTCCTGACAGGTTAGGGGAAAAAATGAAAGTCTTTCGCCACACTCTGCAAGGCACAGCTGTGAGTAATTTTGATTATGTAAGTCACAGGGGTACATTTTCCCCCTTAAAAACAACAAAAAAAGTAAAATAAACATTTTTTTAAAATTAGCTTTCAGAATGTATTTGCCTCTCAAGTTTTTAAAAAACTACAGTTTCTGGATTTATCTGTCTCAGACATTGAGCCCCTCACTGTAAATGCCCGGGTTCATTCAACACTGTCACAACTCAGGCAGGGAAGAACCATCACTGGTTTACCCATGAGAAACCTGAGCCCCACAAAAGGCACATCACAAGCCAAGGGCTCTGCAGCTCGAAGGCAGGCAGCGCATGGCATGCACTACACAGGTGGGGAGCCACACTTTCCCATGGAGCACAGAAAAGCCCATACTTTCAGGGATCATTTCTGCAGTATGTCACTAGAGAAGTTGCTCTGACCGTGTACAGTACCAATGCAGCACAGAATCCACATCAGTGCTGCCTCCCCGCCTGCACCCTGTTCCTAGACATGCCTTAGAGGAGCCGAACAATGTGCAATTTCACGCCTTTGGAGGCAAGCATCTGTATCTGATTTTAAAAAGAAGACAACATGCTCTCCCCTACCTGTGCCAGAGGTCAGCAAACTGTTCCATTTTTATGACTGCAGTTTTACCGGGACACAGGCAGCCCATTTGCTTACATGTCATCAGGACTAGTCTTGGGGACAGTGGTGGAAGAGGCACGACAGACTGGACAGCCTGTGAAGCCTGAAATATTTACCCCCTGGCTTATTACAAGGAAAGTTTTCTGATTGCTGATTTATGCTAATAAAGCAGGCACAGCACAGAGCGTGACACCCGTAAGCAGAGGCTCAGTCTCACTTTAGGTCGAAGGGTCAAGTGTCCAGAGCAGCAAATCTTCTCTAACGCTGCCATCAGACAGGCAAGGCGAGTCTGAGTTGCATTCGTGGTACTTTTTGAAGGACGGTGCACCGACCAGCCAATTCTCCCCACAGGGGTGGTGGCAAGGCACCTCACAACACAGAGAGGTTCCAGCACCAACTAAGTAAAAATGTGTACTATTATCACTCCAGGCGTATTTTTCACGTCTGGTGAGGACTTCGGGTAATTCTCCTGACAATCTGATGAAGGGGAGACGGAGCTGGAGGCAGAGGGAGACTTCCTAACCCGATTAGAACGACCGTACAGAGGCTCCAAGGGTGCGGGAGCCGGGGCCGCGCTGCAACATCCTGGCCCCGAGCTCATCCTTCGAATCAAACGTCCCAAACAAACACCTCCTCACGTCTAAAGTAGAATATTTTAAAAATTGCACACACGAATATTATCAAATGATGATTTGCTCATACTGTACACAATTCAAAACCAAGTAACCAAGTAGTGTCCCATTTCTGGAACTCTGAAAACAAGATTTCCCAACAATTTTATTTACTTGAATGAGTCCTTGTTTCCACTTTAACAAAAGACAGAAAAAACTGTAACTGAGACCCATCTTAATTACAGGCTTTTTTGAGTTCTAATATGAACTGTATTTTCCTATCAGATTATATTTTCCAGAAAAATAAGCACATTTAAGTCCTTCCAAAGGAGAAAAATACCTTTTTGTGGGTTTATGTCTGTGAAGAAGAAAGCAGAGCCAAGTTTCCCCCAAAATACACACACAGAAAATGTAAGTACAGATTACAGAATTAAGGGCCACGCCCACCCCTTATTTTCATTTCCAGTATTACTCAGTCTTTAGTACAAGCTGTTTAATTCCTACGTGTGCTTGATACAGGAGGGAAAATGGTTCATTAATAATGTCCAAAAGTGTGCCTGGCCCTAAAAAAGTTAAAAATGCTATAGTTGGTGATCTATTTTTGCATAAGCAATAAATTATCTAAATCCTGTTTGTCTTTAAATTTTTTCATACATTATTCCTCCTGTTTGTCATAGTATTTTAAGTCAGAAAGGATTCTTGTCCCAAAGGATATAAACTACTGCTAAATGGTAGAAACATCTTAAATTTTTGTAAGTATTTAAACATAATTTTTCTCCATCAACAGGTTGAATGCTTTTTGGAATCTGAGTTTCATAAACACTGTAATTTACCATTAAACATATTTCCAGGGTCATAAATATTCAAATTATGTAATAAAGATAGTACAAGTGGCTGATAAAATACAATTAACATTCATTTACAGTAGCTTGGCAGGCTTTGCCAAATGCTGCTTCCCATAACAGGCTGTGAGGTTCTGATTGCATTAAGCTTCCTGATTATTCTTTTCTATCCCATGCTACTTCCATACTATTTCTAGGACTCTAAAAAGCACTGCGAAGTAGATATGAAAGGTTTTCTGAAGTTCACAAGGTCTAGGTTTCATGATACTAATATTTTTCCCAAATGTGTTTCTTAGTTGATACTTCTAAATTTCCTTAATTTCCAAAAATGATAGTTACATTTCATTTCTTCAGTCTTCCCAGTTTAACTCTATAAAACTGAAATCTCTGTTACAGGGGTCTTTAAACTATTTGTGTTGGTTTCATGTAAGTAAACACACATTTTTTTAAAAAAGCACATTACTCTCCATTTCCTTTGGTATATTTAAGACATCCTACAAAGCTGTCTCAGAGAGATACAATGAACTTCATTATTATGTTTTGAAGAATAAACACTACTGTCAGCACATTACTTTCATGAAGGGAATTTTATCATTTGATTTTACAAACAGCAGCTGGTAATTCTTGCTGAGTTTCATTACTTCATAGTGATCAGCAAGCTTTAGGAAATACTATTTACAATTAAGGAACTTCGTATACTATAGAGACCTTTAAACTAATAATCAGCTACAGATTCTGTGTCCTTTTACAGAATTAAGGATTGTTGCATAACCGAATACGCTACCGTTATCTCACCCAAATGCCTTCCAGGCTACTAAAAAAATGTGCATATTCTTGGTTAACATTGTAGCCCGAGGCCCAGTCCAAAAGGATTTCTGAGGCAGCTCTGTCATAATTTTATTGAGTTCTTATTCTAAATTTTGAAAACTGTAACTTTTGAAAAAAAATTTAAAAAGATCTCAGAGCCACTGTATATACAATAAACATATTTAATAAACACATATCAATAAATATATTTCTCGTTCAACAACACGCTTTTTAACACCTTGCAATTCCTTCATTTACATGCATTCCAGCACCAGTAAGAACCCAGAAATTCTCAGTTAGGAGCATTAACACTTTAACAGCTTTCTCGTTGCAAATCTTCCCACTGAGAAACTATAATAAGAGAAAATATCAGAAATCTGGTCTTTGTGGCCCAAACAAATACTGACTGAGCTCCTACTATTTACAAAGTATTGTGCTCGGTGCCAGAGTTGGCACACACATGACAAGTACGACCTTTAAAGGCCACAGTCTATGGATGACGGGAGTTAAATAAATGGTCACATAGATAATTACAACTGGAGTGGATTTAAAAACCATTTTCCTTACTATAAAATAACATTATAGCAGTGATCACGCTAGTATTTTAAACGTACTCACTCACCTAATCATCAATGTAGATGTAGCACAGCCTTATTAGAGAAAATGTGGAAAACACTAGAATGTATGAAGATTATTTTTAAATTGCTGATCTCATGCTCTCAGAACTAAGAATTGTAATACTTTGGTGTATATCATATTTTACTCACTGTATAATTTTTCCCACCTAAAGGGATATCCTAATAGTTTCCTTGTCCTGAAATGATATTCAAAGTCACAATTTTTAATGGTTTCATAAGCTTCTGGCACTTTCATGTACAATATTTGATTTAATTATTTTATGTGGTTTATGATTTTCATTAAGAAAACTACTATGAGTCAAGCACTGTGATACAAACCTGTAATTCCAGCCCTCGGGGCTGGGGTATGAGGACTGCCACATGTTTGAGGCCAGGCTGGGCTACACAGTGAGTTTAAGGCCAACCTCAATGACATAGTGAGACCCTGTTTCCAGAAGGAAAGAAATACTGTTATGCATAAATCCGTATTCCTAACTTGTGTATGTGGGGGGGAGTGGTACTGTGATACTTGAGCCCAGGACCTCACTTATGCAAAGCACATGCTACCACTGAACTACCCCACCACTAAGCTGTAGCCCTAGCCTCCCAATAAACTTCTAAAAGTAAAACAACAGGTTCCAATTACACTCCAAAAATATGGCATCCATTTACACTTCCATTCCTAGCAATGAACTATGTTTATCATACCACATCCTCAACAGCATCCAAGGTTATCCTTTAAAGAAATTCCCCTCGAAATATAAAACTGTGTGTGCCCCACCTGGGTACCAACACTGCTCAGCTATGTGACAGGTAATATGTTTTTAAAGAAGACAGTTTATTGGGTTAAGTGAGCTTTACAGAGAGAAAAACTTATATGACAAACATTGGAATATATTTTTCTAGAACTCAAAGAAGTCAGTAAAACTGGAATTCTCTAATGCAAATACTTCCTGCCAGAAGTCAGGACATTAGGAATTTTTTCCCCTTACGTTAAATTTAGATTGAGGCATCTAAATGCCAAAATGGTGGAACAAAATGGAAAAACCAGTAAGCTGACATACAGAACACCCGGCTTTAGAATCAGTGACTAAAATGTCAGAGTAGAACATTTACCAGAGCACCTATCTTAACAAAAATCAGATGAATGAGCAACAGCCCTGTGGACAGCAGGAGGACAGAATTCATAATCCATCTCTCCCAAATGATTCGTTACTCCTTGTGGAAAAACACCAGGACCGTAACCGGAGATACCCTCACCGCCATGTCTGGTCTTGAGTTCTTCCACGCCATGCTCCCAAAGAGCCAACGAAGCTGCCAAGAAATGGATAGTGGGTCTCACTGGGGAAAAATGAAAATAAACAATAGGAAAGGAGTTTATCTTTGGAGACACATGATATCAGGTGAATACTGAAGAGAAGATATGAAAAGGTCTCAAGGCGCGCGCGCACACACACACACACACACACACACACACACTCATACACGCGCGCGCACACCTCTTCACCGTCTTTATATTGAGGAAGTTATCATAAAAATTCTGTGAAAAGATTTTAAAAAGTGTTTCTTTTTTCTGAATTTATGTATTTCACCCGACATGTAGTTTTCCAACTAAAAGATCCAGCAGTAAATGCCTAAGACGGACCCAAAACATCCATATAAACTAAATTTCAACAGATACAGCAGCAGTAACATTTCATCAGTCAACAGCCACAATTTCATCACAAATACCAGAAACTGAGCCATGTGCCAGTCACAGCAAGAAATTTCTGCCTGGCTCTGAGTCCTTAGAAAGCTCAGCCCGGCAGACTAAATACACACTTAAACATCAGCCAGTGAGTATCAAAGGGCCTTCACTTCAATCAAGATTTAAAACCCCTTTTCAAAGTGGCAGATTTCTCATGATGAAAATAATATATTTTCCACCCAGACAGAACATCAGAAGAATGAAGGGATGAAAGAGACTCCCCTCAAACAGCTCCTTCTTCAGTGCTTGAGTCCAGATCATCACATCACCCCACGAAGGAAAAATTCCAAATTAAAAAGAAAATCGAACCTCATTCCTTCCCGCTGAGTACCAGTGTGGTTGCAAGATGACCCGTTTCATGTCACATCAAATTAAATTTTTATTAATAGGGTCAGTTTTCCTAAAATGGAAATAATTTATGATTCTGACAATACATTTTTTCATGACTTCTGAAATGAATACATTTCTTACTGTTTCAACATCAGTATGCTATTCATGACTATGGGACACCTAAAAAAGATAAATGATGGAATTAAGTTCCAAAGTAACCTTTTTTAATGGACACAGTGGAATTGAACCCTCAGCAGAAAATTTAACAGAACTAAACTTCACGCTGCTCAAAAAGCTAAAAACTTTATTTGAACCAGGACAGGCAAAGCAGTCTTGCTTTTCACATTCACGGCACATTTACTTTAAGCTAAACATTTACAATGAAGTACAATGACTGCTCCAACAGGGCTCAGAGGTGGAGAGCTTTACTCCTGTTTTATGGGCGGATGGGCAGCTCAGAGAGACAGCGGAACTTCTCCAAGGTCTGGTTACTGCAAAGGGGCAGAACCAGAATTGAAACTCGGGTCAACTGGCTTCTGGCGCTACAATGCCTGCTCTATAGCACATGCAAATCAGGCATGACAAGTGCTGGTGTACAAAACAGGCAGAATGCTCGTCAGCTAGACTGTAATCCCCAACTGCCTCATGTATTTATTCAGTGCCTTTATGCCTACTCACTCCATAAAAGAGTGGCAAGCGTCAAATATGACTGCATGGACGGGGGCCTTGAAAAACCGTGAGGCACCATGGATAGGGCGACTAGTTTGGTGACTAGTGTTTAATAAGGGGAGGAAATGTGTAGAAGGTGCATGCTGGCATGAGAATTGTGCCTTGCAGTGGGAGAACTCTACCAATTAACACCTGTCTAAACTTTCTGTGAAGAACTGGGCTGCCTCCCTCTCAAAGGGCTCAAGCCAGATGACTACGTGGCTGGGATTCTGCAAGTGCAGCAGGAAGTAGCCACTGATACCCTTAACGCCTACTCCATTCCTAAACGCTCCACGGCCAAGAAGCGATCAGGACACAGCCTTTCCCACAGGAAGGGAGCACCTTTCCCCAAAGGAATGGAACCTCTTTCCCCTTAGTACCTTCACGGTGAGCTTAAACAATGTTTCTGGCTTATTTCAAAATACAAAAAACAACTGGTTCAAAAAGTAAGAAAGAAAACTATCACTTACAGAAGTACAAGTACCGGTCATCAACCTTTCAGCTCTCCTACTCAATCTTGTGTACCCGCGACTCCCTGACCACCGGGTGACGATACAGCTCTTGGTTATACCTGGGTCCGTACCTCAAACTGTCCTGGTGGTGTACCCCATAATGAAAAGTGAGCGTAATTTCAATGCATTTCTATGCCTATAGTTATATTATCTATATTTTATATATATCAAAAATCTAAACTATACCTATACACCAAAACCCAACACGGTTGGTGGATACCGTTTCCTTCCAGTACATCACCATCTGTCTTACTCTCCATTCTGTAAACCTGACAGATTAGTCAGTTCTTCCTCTTGATTCCTCTCTTGGGTCTCCTCTGTACCCCTCATGGGTTCTCCTCCCAAGGCCAAGGATGGAACTGAGACCTCCAAGAAGGTACTGAAGAGCACAAAGTATCTTAAATGTCCTCCCTGCACTGAGGGTTTCTACATCTACCCTGTACACCCACATCTGACTACATCCACCTCAACAGCTCCCTGCCATGCACCCAGGAAGTCTGAACTGCTTACACAGCACTCAGATGGGGCACAGATAACATAAGGGTCATCACCTCACCAGCGATGCCATCTCTGGAAAATTAAACCTGCCTCCATTGTGTTCTAAACTGGAATACGGAGTTAGCTGTGTCTACTTCACATGTAAAGTACACTTACACTACCCGGCACATAATGCGCACCAATTAACTGCTAGGTATTATAGCATTACTTCTGTATTCTTAGCTCAAGGCTTTTAATTCCTAAAAAGGAAATATATTTGAATCACTGGAGGATCCTCCTCCTCACCTAGAATGCTCTTCCTATCTTGAAGAACTCCTACTCACCCATCAAAGTCTAGCTCAAACGTCTCTCTCATGAGTCTATCACACTCCCCCACACAGAACTAATTTCTTCCTCCACACTGTTTGCATAAATGTAAGAAACTTAAAACACATTAGATAGTAATCTTTATTTCTCCATCTCTAAAGCTGGGACATGAATCACAAAAAGATAATGACTTTTTCACCAATTTTTCTTTTTCTTTTTTAAGACACAGTCTCACTACGTAGTTCACGCTGCCCTTAAACTCACGATGTAGCCCAGGCTGGCAACAAACTTGAGGCAATCCTCTTGCCTCAGCCTTCAAAGTGCTAGGGTTATGAGTGTTCACTATCATACCTGGCTATTGTTCACTAATTTTTCATCCAACTAAAACTGCCTCAGCAACTACTATAAACCAAACCAGGTGCCTTAATCAAAAACAAATCATTCCCCTTGAGGAGCTTAAGTTTGATAAAGGAAGCGTTCAATAGCTATTGAATGAATGGATCAATGTGTGATATTTAAATCCAGCATGACTTTAAAAAATTAAATCTAGCCAGGAATGGTGGTGCGCACCTGTAATCCCAGCACTTGGAGACTGAGGCAGGAGGATGGTTGTGAGTTTGAGGCCAGCCTGGGCTACAAAGTGAGCTCAAGGCCAGCCCGAGCTGCATAGTGAGACCCTGTCTCAAAAAGACAAAAAAAAAAAAAAAAGAAATCAGTGGCCCAGCATCACATGCTTCAACTATTTGAACAATATACGGGAGTCACATTACAAGCACCTCTCGCTTACTGGAATTTAACTACATGCCTATGTTTATCTGGAAAGGACAGCAAGAAAAATCTTCTTTTCCCCACCATCTATTTCCTCTTTCAAGCGGACCTTGGCCATACGGAAGAACGAGGCCACAGCCTGTAAGTAAAGAGCGGCATAAGTTAATCTCTGGCTTTTGAGTTTTCATGGGTTCAGTTCTTGGAGACTTGCGGGGGGGGGGGGGGCCTTTTTTTTTTTT